>JAGIQG010000039.1:3586624-3799788 GCA_024679065.1 Sphyrna mokarran | reverse complement strand
TGAGGGAGCGCCGCACTGAGGGAGGGTCAGTGCTGAGGGAGCGCCGCACTGTGGGAGGGTCAGTGCTGAGGGAGCGCCGCACTGTGGGAGGGTCAGTGCTGAGGGAGCGCCGCACTGTGGGAGGGTCAGTGCTGAGGGAGCGCCGCACTGTGGGAGGGTCAGTGCTGAGGGAGCGCCGCACTGTGGGAGGGTCAGTGCTGAGGGAGCGCCGCACTGTGGGAGGGTCCGTGCTGAGGGAGCGCCGCACTGTGGGAGGGTCAGTGCTGAGGGAGCGCCGCACTGTGGGAGGGTCAGTGCTGATGGAGCGCCGCACTGTGAGGAGGGTCAGTGCTGAAGGGGCACCGTACTGCAGGAGGGTCAGTGCTGAGGGAGCGCCGCACTGTCAGGGGTCAGTGCTGACGGGAGCGCGCCACGGAGGGTCAGTGCTGAGGGAGCGCCGCACTGTACAGAGGGTCAGTGCTGAGGGAGCGCCGCACGGTCAGAGGGTCAGTGCTGAGGGAGCGCCGTACTGTCAGAGGGTCAGTGCTGAGGGAGCGCCGCACTGTCAGAGGGTCAGTGCTGAGGGAGCGCCGCACTGTCAGAGGGTCAGTGCTGAGGGAGCGCCGCACTGTCAGAGGGTCAGTGCTGAGGGAGCGCCGCACGGTCAGAGGGTCAGTGCTGAGGGAGCGCCGCACTGTCAGAGGGTCAGTGCTGAGGGAGCGCCGCACTGTCAGAGGGTCAGTGCTGAGGGAGCGCCGCACTGTCAGAGGGTCAGTGCTGAGGTAGCGCCGCACTGTCAGAGCGTTGCTGAGGGAACGAGCACTGTCAGACGGTCAGTGCTGAGGAGCGAAGCACTGTCAGAGGGTCAGTGCTGAGGAGCACCCACCACCAAACCCCAAACAAAACTCCCACTGTCAGACGGTCAGTGCTGAGGGAGCGCTACACTGTGGTAGAGTCATTACTGAGGGACGCCGCACTGTGGGAGGGTCAGTGCCGAGGGAACGCCGCACTGCGGGAGAGTCATTACTGAGGGAGCGCTGCACTGTGGAAGGGTCAGTGCTGAGGGAGCGCCACACGGCGGGAGGGTCAGTGCTGAGGGAGTGCCGCACTGTCAGAGGGTCAGTGCTGAGGGAGCGCCGCACTGTCAGAGGGTCAGTGCTGAGGGAGCACCGCACTGTGGGAGGGTCAGTGCTGAGGGAGCGCCGCACTGTGAGAGGGTCAGTGCTGAGGGAGCGCCGCACTGTGAGAGGGTCAGTGCTGAGGGAGCGCCGCACTGTGGGAGAGTCAGTGCTGAGGGAGCGCCGCACTGTCGGAGGGTCAGTGCTGAGGGAGCGCCGAACTGTGGGAGGGTCAGTGCTGAGGGAGCGCCGCACTGTCGGAGGGTCAGTGCTGAGGGAGCGCCGCACTGTGAGAGGGTCAGTGCTGAGGGAGCGCCACATGTGGGGAGAGTCAGTGCTGAGGGAGCGCCGCACTGTGGGAGGGTCAGTGCTGAGGGAGCGCTGCACTGTGGGAGGTCAGTGCTGAGGGAGCGCCCCACACTGCAGAGGGTCAGTGCTGAGGGAGCGCCGCACTGCGGGAGGGTCAGTGCTGAGGGAGCACCGCACTGTGGGAGGGTCAGTGCTGAGGGAGCACCGCACTGTGTGTGGTTTTGTACAACAGTGAGGCATTCACTATGGGAGGGACAGGATGCTATAATCTAGCGTCCTTCATACAGGAAATTTTGGGTTGAATAATTGCCGGATTCTGCCTGACTAGAAGCAGAACCTCGTCCACCTTTGACCTCAACAGCTAACCCACGTGGGATTCAGTGGGGCCTCAGTCGCTCCT
The DNA here is from genome assembly GCA_024679065.1 of Sphyrna mokarran. Taxonomy (NCBI): domain Eukaryota; kingdom Metazoa; phylum Chordata; class Chondrichthyes; order Carcharhiniformes; family Carcharhinidae; genus Sphyrna; species Sphyrna mokarran. The sequence goes on along the minus strand of JAGIQG010000039.1, from coordinate 3,797,982 downwards.
GCAGTCACACAGGGCAAGATCCGTGACCTCTGGAGTGAGGTCTCAAGGAAGGGCTGTGGATTAACTGGGACAGATCGGGTGGTGTGGTGCAGAGATACCAGCATTGTTTGGTTGGGCCGAATGGTCTGCTTTCCTGCTGTTAAATTCCTGCTCTGGAAACGCAGGAAGGAGAATCCCGACTGATTTAAGATGTTGACGTTGCTCTTTGAACTTTCAGATGATTGAACGGTGACTGGTGAAGAAGCGTACCCCCCACGCCAACCCTCCACTGAGTTATCCACCCCCTCGCACCATCTAGAAACAGCAGGCGGAAGGCTGGGAGGCCCTCACTCTCTCATCATCCTCTGAGAGACATTTTCCAGCTCCTGAGAGGACAGCCCATTCCTGTCCAACTTTCCTGCCTCTGTCTCTGGGCTGTCTGCCCTGTACAAATCTCCCTTTGGGTTCCACTCACCCGATGCTTGTTGCTTTTTGTCCTGATTCTCTGCCAGCGCTGAGCAGGGCATTGGTTTCTCCAGGCCCCGGGACACAGGGATATCCCCAACCTGGCTCTTAACTTCACTCTTGGTCGCGCAGTACCCCACCCCCACCCCCAACACCTCCACAAGCCTTCAGCGATTTGCAAAATGCGATGATTGGTGCTGAGATGTACCAACTCTGGCCGCTGGCATACCCTGCTCTCCAAGGGGATGGAGCGGGGACATCTCAGAGTTCTGGCAAAGCCTAAAGGATTAATGCACGGGAGTGGGTTGCTTTACATACACTCCCCTAGAAATCACAGAGCCCTACAGTGTAGAAGGAGGCCGTTCAGCCTACCAAATCTGCACCAACACAATCCTACCTAGATCCTGCCTCTGTAACCCGTACATTTACCCACCAATCTCTCCAAACTACAAGTCCTGGGACAGTAAGGAGCAATTTAGCATGGCTAATCCATCCAACTTGTGCATCTTTGGACACTAAGGGGCAATTTAGCATGGCCAATCCATCCAACTTATGCATCTTTGGACGCTGAGGGGCAATTTAGCATGGCCAATCTCCCTAACTTGTGCATCTTTGGACACTAAGGGGCAATTTAGCATGGCCAATCTCCCTAACTTGTGCATCTTTGGACACTAAGGGGCAATTTAGCATGGCCAATCTATCCAACTTATGCATCTTTGGACGCTGAGGGGCAATTTAGCATGGCCAATCTCCCTAACGTGTGCACCTTTGGACACTAAGGGGCAATTTAGCATGGCCAATCTCCCTAACTTGTGCATCTTTGGACACTAAGGGGCAATTTAGCATGGCCAATCTATCCAACTTATGCATCTTTGGACACTAAGGGGCAATTTAGCATGGCTAATACCCCTAACGTGTCCATCTTTGGACACTAAGGGACAATTTAGCATGGCCAATCTCCCTAACTTGTGCATCTTTGGACACTAAGGGGCAATTTAGCATGGCCAATCTCCCTAACTTATGCATCTTTGGACACTAAGGGGCAATTTAGCATGGCCAATTTCCCTAACTTGTGCATCTTTGGACACTAAGGGGCAATTTGGGATGGCCAATGTCCCTAACTTGTGCATCTTTGGACACTAAGGGGCAATTTAGCACGGCCAATTCCCCCTAACCTGTAGGAGGAAACCCACAGAGACACAGGGAGAACTTACAGACTCCACCATAGTCATTGACAGAAGCCGGGAATTGAATTCGGGTCTATGGCTCTGTGAGGCAGCAGTGCCAACCACCGTGAACCCCTCCCTCAGCCTAGCCCATCAGCCCCACCACCCCATCTCCCCTACCTCAACCCTACCCCAGCCCCACCTCAACTACAAAGGCTGATCTGACTGAGGTAGGGTTGGATCGGATAGACAAGGAGAAACTGTTTGAGTGTTTATGTCTGGTTTACACCCTAGTAAATAATCTCGGATTGCTGTAACTCTGGAGACGTTGGATTTTAATACAAATGAGAAGAGTCTGGGGCAGAGTGAGAGCCAGCACTGAGTGAGAAAACACAGCAAGGGGACGGGGGGGGAAAACAGGAAGCTGGAGAGAACATCCCAGAGATTGTGAACAATCACTCACACTGAAAATATTTCCAAAACAGCAAATTTCCCAAGTCTATGGGAAAGGAATCAAATCCTTTGCATTTCCCAACGGGAATTCCTGTCTATCTTAAACAATCCAGCTGGAAAATCAAATTTCCCCACCCTGTCCCTATCTCTGTAACCCCCTACCCCCTCCCTATCTCTGTAACCCCCTCCAGCCCCTACAAACCCCCCTCCCTATCCCGTAACCCCTCCAGCCAGAACCCCCTACCCCACCCCCTCCCTATCCTGTAACCTCCTCCAGCCCCCTACCCCTCCCTATCTCTGTAACCTCCTCCAGCCCCTACACCCCCTCCCTATCTCCTGTAACCCCCTCCAGCCCCTACACCCCCTCCCTATCTCTGTAACCTCTCCAGCCCCCTCCACCCCTCCCTATCTCTGTAGCCAGCCCCCTACCCCCTCCCTATCTCTGTAACCTCCTCCAGCCCCCCCTACACCCTCCCTATCTCTGTAACCTCCTCCAGCCCCACACCCCTCCCTATCTCTGTAACCCCTCCAGCCCCTACACCCCCTCCCTACTCCCCTCCACCCTACACCCCTCCCTATCTCTGTAACCTCCTCCAGCCCTACCACCCCCTCCCTATCTCTGTAACCTCCTCCCCCCTACACCCCCTCCCTATCTCTGTAACCTCCTCCAGCCCCCCTACCCCCTCCCTATCTCTGTAAACCTCCTCCAGCCCCCTACACCCCTCCCCCCCCTGTCCAGCCCCCTCCACCCCCTCCCTATCTCTGCCCCAGCCCCCTACACCCCCTCCCTATCTCTGTAACCTCCTCCAGCCCCCTACACCCCCTCCCTATCTCTGTAACTCCTCCAGCCCCTACACCCCCTCCTATCTCGTAACCCCCTCCAGCCCCTACACCCCCTCCTATCTCTGTCACCTCCTCCAGCCCCCCTACACTCCTCCCATCCCCTCCTATCTCTGTAACCCTCCAGCCCCTACACCCCCTCCCTATCTCTGTAACCCTCCTCTAGTAACCCCCTCCAGCCCCCTACACCCCCTCCCTATCTCTGTACCCCCCCCCTATCTTGATTCCTACACCCCATCCCTATCTCTGTAACCTCAACCAGCATACACCCTCTCCCTATCTCTGTAACCCCTCCAGCCCTACACCCCCCCTATCTCTGTAACTCCTCCAGCCCTACACCCCCTCCCTATCTCTGTAACCTCCTCCAGCCCCTACACCCTTCCCTATCTCTGTAACCCCCTCCAACCCCTACACCCCTTCCCTATCTCCGTAACCTCCTCCAGCCCCTACACCCCTCCCTATCTCCGTAACCCCCTCCAGCCTCCTCCCTATCTCTCTACCTCCAGTCCCCTCCGACAACCCTCCCTATCTCTGTAACCCCCTCCAGCCCCCCCTACACTCCCTATCTCTGCCCCCTACACCCCCTCCCTATCTAACCTCCTCCAGCCCCCTCCCTATCTCTGTAACCTCCCCCCTACACCCCTCCCTATCTCTGTAACCTCCTCCAGCCCCTACACCCCTCCCTATCTCTGTAACCTCCTAACCAACTCTCCCCACTCCCCCTACCTCTCCCCCCTCTCCCTATCTCTGTAACCTCCTCCAGCCCCTACACCCCCTCCTATCTCTCTCAACCCTATCTCTGTAACCTCCTCCAGCCCCTACACCCCTCCCTATCTCTGTCCAGCCCTACACCCTCTCCCTATCTCTGTAACTCCTCCAGCCCCTCTATCCCCTCCCTATCTCTGTAACCTCCTCCAGCCCCTACACCCTCTCCCTATCTCTGTAACCTCCTCCAGCCCCTACACTCCCTCCCTATCTCTGTAACCCCTCCAGCCCCTACACCCCCTCCCTATCTCTGTAACCCCCTCAGCCCCTACACCCCCTCCCTATCTCTGTAACCTCCTCCAGCCCCTACACCCCTCCCTATCTCTGTAACCTCTCAGCCCCTACACCCTCCCTAACTCTGTAACCTCCTCCAGCCCCTACACCCCTCCCTATCTCTGTAACCTCCTCCAGCCCCTACACCCCTCCCTATCTCTGTAACCTCCTCCAGCCCCTACACCCCTCCCTATCTCTGTAACCTCCTCCAGCCCCTACACCCCTCCCTATCTCTGTAACCTCCTCCAGATCCTACACCCCCCTCCTATCTCTGTAACCTCCTCCAGCCCTACACCCCTCCCTATCTCTGTAACGTCCTCAGCCCCTACACTCTCTCCCTATCTCTGTAACCTCCTCCAGCCCCTCCATCCCCTCCCTATCTCTGTAACCTCTCCAGCCCCTACATCCCTCTCCCTATCTCTGTAACCTCCTCCAGTTCCTACACCCCCCTCCCTATCTCTGTAACCTCCTCCCTATCTCTGTACACCCCTCCCGCCCCCCTACACATCATTCCTACCTCTGTGACCCCCTCCAGTTCTTACACCCCCTCTCTATGTCTGTACCCTCCTCCAGTGCCAACATCCCCCCTCCCTATCTCTGTAACCTCCTCCAGCCCCTACACCCTCTCCCTATCTCTGTAATTCTCTCCAGTCCCTACAGTCTCCGAGATCTCTACGCTTCTCCAATTCCGGCCTCTCTCACATCCCCCGATTCCCATCGCTCCGCAATTGGTAGCCGTGCCTTCAGCTGCCTGAGGGGGCCCTAAGCTCTGGAATTCCCTCCCTAAATCTCTCCACCTTTCTCTCTGTCCTCTATTTGACCATCTCTCTTCACACTCTCACTGTCTCTTTCTGTCTCTGTTTTTCTCTCTCTGCCTCTCTCTGTCTGTCTGTCTCTCTCTCTGTCTTTCTCTCTCTCCCCCTCTCTCTCTGTCTCTCTCTCTTTCCCTCTCTCTCCCACTGTCTCTCTCTCTCTGTCTCTCTCTCTTTCCCTCTCTCTCCCACTGTCTCTCTCTGTCTCTCTCTCTTCCCTCTCTCTCCCACGTCTTCTCTCTCTCTGTCTCTCTCTCTCTTTCCCTCTCTCTCCCACTGTCTCTCTCTCTCTGTCTCTCTCTCTGTCTTTCTCTCTCTCCCCCTCTCTCTCTCTCTCTTTCCCTCTCTCTCCCACTGTCTCTCTCTCTCTCTCTTTCTCTCTCTCTTCCCTCTCTCTCCCACTGTCTCTCTCTCTCTGTCTCTCTCTCTCTGTCTCTCTCTCTTCCCTCTCTCTCCCACTGTGTCTCTCTCTCTGTCTCTCTCTCTCTTTCTCTCTCTCACTCTGTCTCTCTCTGTCTCTGCACTCCTCTGAAAGATGCCTCTTTATACCGAGCTGTTCTGTGTTTTTGCTTGGCTGTCCCTGACTATCTCCTCATTCTGTTTAAGAATTGCTGCTGCCTGGTGATCACTTATTCCACCCGGAGAGTTTTTTTCATTGACCGTGTAGCTCCCCAGGGGAACAGTAACGCCGCTTGTTCAGAAGCAGCGATGGTTTTTAGTGATCAATGTTTGCATTGTTGGTTGGGTTTTGTTTTTGCAAGACTGAAACTGTGGTTGGATTCTTGTTAAACTAAGGTATGGGGGGGTGCAATTAGGGGCGGGGGTTTTCTTTTAGATTGTGTCTATTTTGCTGAGAGAGTTTACGAAGCGATGGGGAAACAAGAGTGTGGAGAAAGAATGGGCTGTTGCTTAGCAACCAGGGGCTACCTTTAGGGAACTGACCTGTGTTGAAATCTTTCTTCTGCTCACTGATCTTACAGCCCCACCGATGGCACAGGTTTTCCGGTGCTGATGGGTGCGTTCCGTGGTAAATCCTATAATAACAGCTCTGCCGTGAGTTTTAAGGGTTGTCTTGACAAATACACGAACAGGATGGGAATAGAGTAATACGGTCCCCGGAAGGGTCGGGGGTTTTAGTTCAGTTGGGGCAGCATGGTTGGCACAGGAGGGGCCGAAGGGCCTGTTATCTGTGCTGGAATTTTCTTTGCTCTTTGTTCAAATTTTGCACTTCCTGGCATTTTAATTTGAACTGAAACCAGAAGGGGCCTCACAGCTGAAGCGGGAATAGCTCTGTCAGCTCCTCCAGAAGCAGAACCACGCAGTCAAGGCAAAGAAACAAGTCCCAGGAACTCAAGCACATTTAGTTCCGGAAACCGGACAGCAAAGGGAAGTTTCCAGGAAGCCGGAAGGAACACTTCCTGATGTCGATGACAATCTCCTTCACTTTGTTGATGTTTGAAGGGAGAGGGTTATCTGAAAGTTGACCTGCGACTGGTGACATTTTTATTACAGCCTGCAAAGCAATTGCTGATCTCTTGGCTATTCGAGACAAAGGAATTCCTGAAAGGAGAGTTGGAAATCCTGGAGGTGGATCCTTGCTGGAAACAATTGAGGAAAAGTATTGCTTGTAAGGAGGCCTCACAGCATGCGGGGCAGGAACCCGAGTGCTGGACCGAAAGCTCTAAGTTTGATCTAATGCAAGGAATTGTTGGCCATGGAAAGAGTCTTTAAGGCAATTCAACAGGCTGACAATCAGCTCGGGAATCCTTCCTCTCCCTTTATTCCTCAAAGGTTAATTAAAAAAAAATAGTATGGGTGTGAGAATACACAAGAGAGATTGTTTGAAATCTCAGGTGTATCTTTCTGAGCATGGAGTTTGCCCTGGATGCCAGAGTAAAGTGAAATCATGGTGTGATAGTCATCTGAGAGGGGGTTGGAGGAATTCGACTGAGTAATACCTTGGGTTCAGAGTGTGGTGTATCTGACCACAATCATCCTGTTAGTTTATAGGGACAGTGTGTTTACTGACAACACTATGGCATAATTTTATAACCTGGGTCACCCTTAAAACTTTTACAGATGCACCATAGAAAGTGTCCTCTCTGGATTATTCACAGCTTGGTATGGCTCCTGCCTCGCCCAAGGCTGCAAGATTGGTACAGAGAGATTATGGGTCAAAAGCAACGATTGGGGCTAGCATGGACAAGTTGGGCCAAAGGGCCTGTTGTAAACCTCTATCAGTCTATGTGACGAGAGGCTGGAAGGGGCAGGAAATGGGACAAAGTGTACTCTCTACGCTTGCTGAGGGCAGCCAGTGATACTAAGGCCACAGTGAAACTTTCCCATTACAAGATTACATCAAAACTAGAAGCAGAAGAGGCCATTCGACCCTTCGAACCTGTTCTGCCATTCATTTCAATCATGCTTGATCATCACATTCAATATCCTGATGCCCCCTTCCCCCCTCCATATCCCTCGATCCTTTTTGCCCCAAGAGCGATATCTAATTTCTCCCTGAAATCACACAACGTTTTGGCCTCATCTGCTTTCTGTGGGAGTGAATTCCACCGCCCTCTGGGTGAAAAAATTTCTCCTCAGCTCAGTTCTAAAAGGTTTAACCCTTATCCTCAAACTAGTTCTGGACTCCCCCCACCATCGAGAACATTCATTCTGAATCCGCCCTGTCCCGATGTTATCCTGAAACAGTGGATAAGTGATCTTAGAGTATTTGTTAAATGAATCGTAACGCAATGACATTACCAGCCAAGAATCCTCACTCAATAATTACGAAACCGCAAGAATTTGCATTTAAATAGCACCCTGGATGCTTCATTGTCAAACCCAATGATGTAGTACTAACAACGTGTTGGCACAGAGTTTGATCCCACTATCACACAGGGATGGGAGAACGGCCAGATAAACTTGCTTTGTGTGTTATTAGCTGGGAGTTAAACTTTGGCTGAGTTATCGGGATTTACTCCCCTCCATAACAAAGCCACGGGATCCTCGAGGGAAGGGGAGTAGGGTGAGGGGAAAGGGGAGGCAACAGTGCCTGAGAATAAAACATCCTCGCAATTTCCCCAGCCCCTATCCTGATGAGAATTGAAAACCGCGGTGGGAAAACAGAAAGAGTATTTCCAAAAAATACACTTCGTCTTTGAATAGAAACAAACACTTGTGTCAATTGTAAAATTGCCCGTTTGTGTTGAGGTGGCACAGTGGGTTGGCGCCGCTGCCTCACAGTGCCAGGAAACCCGGATTCGATTCCCGGCCTTGGGTCACTCTCCGCGTGGAGTCTGCACCTTCTCCCCGTGTCTGCGTGGGTTTCCTCCGGGTGCTCCGGTTTCCTCCCACAGTCCCCGAAAGGGTTTGGTCCTGCTAAATTGTCTCTTACTGTCAGGGGGGACTAGCAGGGTAAATGGGGTTGTGGGTGGGACGGTGCAGGTTCGATGGGCTGAATGGCCTCTTTCTGCACTGTCAGATTCTATGCTTCCAAACACACACTGAAGAAAACAGACAGCTGCTTTCAACTTCTAGATCTTTCCCTGACTCAGTCTGTGTGCGCATTTTGAGAGAGACATATCCATTCCTGCCTGTCCCCCCACGTCCCAGCCCCCATCAATTCCCCCCCTGCCCTGTTTGCCCCCCCAGTCCCCGCTCTTGCCAGTCCCCCCCCAATACCTGTCCCCGCCAGTTCCTTGCCCACATTTCCCCTCCTACAAGTCCTCCCTGCCCCTGCCCACCTGCCCCCCCCACCGTCCCTTCTCCTCTGTTCCCCCTCACCGCAGTCCCTCCCCAAAAGTCTCCCCTTCCCCTGCCTATCCCCCCTGAGCTGCCAGTCCGTCCCCCCACAGTCCCCTCCCTCACAGCCCCCTCTGCCCCTGGACCCACATCTGTCCCCCCTCCCCTCTCCCCATCTTTTCCCCTCAGTTTTGATCATTACTCCTCCAATGCGTAAGATCCTGTGCTGAGAATCTAACTGGCCCACTGTGTGGGTTGTGTCCTCGATGAAGGTACCCCCATTCCAGCACGTCCACACACACACACTGACAGGCAGCTGAGAGAGAGACAGAGAGAGGACAGTCAGAACATTCAGTTCTGATTCCTCCCCATCCCCGCCCAGGCTCCAGCTCTGAGCTGTGAGAGCAATAACAACAGGATCTCACTCCCCAGCACTTCATTCCCTACACCACCCCCTGTCAGACGGGATTTATTATTGTCACATAACAGGGTTCAGTGAAAAGAGACTCCAGCGCACTCTCTCTAACACCAATAACTTCACCTCTGGCAATGAATAACTGGCCAGAGTGTGTGTGAGAGAGAGAGTTTGTGTATGAGAGTGTGTGTGAGAGAGAGTGTGTGTATGTGTGTGAGAGAGTTTGTGTGTCTGTGAGAGAGAGAGAGTGTGTGTATGTGTGTGTGTGAGTGTGTATGAGAGTGTGTGTGTTTGTGTGTGTGTGTGTGAGAGAGAGAGAGAGTGTGTGAGACAGTGTGAGGGAGAGAGTGAGAGAGAGTGTGAGAGAGAGAGTGAGACAGTGAGAGAGAGTGAAAGAGAGTGAGAGAGAGAGTGTGAGAGTATGAGAGAGTGTGTGAGAGAGAGTGTGAAAGAGAGTGTGAGGGAGAGGGTGAGAGAGAGTGTGAGAGAGAGTGTGAGAGAGAGAGTGAGACAGTGAGAGAGAGTGAAAGAGAGTGAGAGAGAGAGTGTGAGAGTATGAGAGAGTGTGGTGAGAGAGAGTGTGAGAGAGAGTGTGTGTGTGAGAGAGAGTGTGGGGAGGGGGTGTGAGAGAGAATGTGAGAGAGGGTGAGAGAGAGAGAGGTGTGTGAAGAGAGTGTGAGAGAGAGAGAGTGTGAGAGAAGAGAGAGTGTGTGAGAGAGAGAGTGTGGGAGGGGGGGGAGAGAGAGTGTGAGAGAGAGAGAGAGTGTGAGAGAGAGAGAGAGAGTGGGAGGGGGGTGTGAGAGAGAGTGTGAGAGAGAGAGAGAGTGTGGAGAGAGAGAGAGTGTGAGAGTGTGAGAGAGAGAGAGAGTGGGAGGGGGTGTGAGAGAGAGAGTGAGAGAGAGAGAGTGTTGAGAGGGGGTGTGGGAGGGTTTGGGTCAGAGTCTGGATGTGGAGTGGGACAGTGTTGTATGAGGGTGTGTGGAAGGGGGGGGGTGTGTGAGGGTCTGGCTATGCGGTCAGGATGTCAGTGAGATTTGTTGAGGGGGGGATGGTGGGAAGGGTTGGGGTTGGGGTGTGGGAGCGTGCTGGGAAGGGGGTTTGAAGGGATGTGGGGTGTAAAATGTTTTCTTTCCGGATCTTACTGCCGACGGAAATTCCATTGATGGAAGTTTTTGGCTTCGATTCACAAGCCCTGTACTGTCACAGCCGTCTCCACGGAGACTCTGGGAAAGGAGACAGTGCTGATTAGATTCTGTTGAATCTTTGGGGGGGGTTTGTACACAAATGATCATTGAGTAAGCAGTGGGGTGAGGAGGTCAGCAGAACTGGAACAGCAAACTAAACAACAGCCTGGCTACAGACCCACTGCTAACCTTCCACAGACAACACAATCCAACAGCAGCCCACACATCCCAGACATCCCTCTCCCACCTTCTCCCATTGGGAAAGGATACAAAACTCTGAGGTCACGTACCAACCGACTCAAGAACAGCTTCTTCCCTGCTGCTGTCAGAGACAAAGATATTGGCAGAGAAAGAGACAGAGAGACAGACAGAGGAAGAGAGACACAGAGAGAGAGACATTAGAGAGAGAGACAGACAGAGAGAGAGATGGAGAGAGTGAGACAAAAAAAAAGAGAGAGTCAGAGAGACAGAGAGAGAGAGTAGAGACAGAGAGACAGAGACAGAGAGACCGAGACAGAGAGACAGAGAGAAAGAGAGAGAGAGAGAGACAGAAAGGGAGAGAGAGAGAGAGAGAGACAACAGAGAGAGAGACAGAGAAAGAGACACAGAGAAAGAGAGACAGAGAATGAGAGATAGAGACGGAGAGAGACAGAGAGAGACAGAGGACAGAGAGACAGACAGACAGAGAGAGAGAGAGAGAGACAGAGAGAGAAAGAGACAGAGAGAGAGACATAGTATTTTCATTGCAATGTTAATGTAAGCCTTATTTGTGACACCAATAAATAAATTTTAATTTTAGTTGCCACACTCCTGCGCCTGTTTGGGTACATTGAGGGAGAATTAGCATGATCATTGCACCCTCACCCACACATCTTTTGACTGTGGGAGGAAACTGGAGCAGGTGGAGGGAAACCCAAGCAGACACAGGGAGAATGGTGCAACCTCCACACAGACAGTAAGCCAAGCCGGTATTGACCCAATGTGCTGCCCATTCAGCCTTCTCAAGCCCCCTTGTGCCATTCAATCAGATCATGGCTCTGAGGTACACAGTACCTCTGTGTACTCTGGGGCAGGTACACAGAGTGGCCGATCTCTGTGTACCTGCCCCAGCTCTTGAACCCCTGCTCGGTCTCAGACTGAATGCTAACACTTGAACCAGTAGCTGCCGCCATTGGGGAAGAGAGTTCTGAACCTCCCCATTCTCTGGGAGACTGGTCGGGGATGGACCGCAATGGCTAAGGTCGCAGCTGACAAAGTCCTGAGCAGAGCTGGGTAATACCGAGGAGTGGCGAGGCCTGAAGGATTGAGTAAGACCCCGAGGCTGTGATGTGTCTGCTGCAGGGGGGGGGGGGGGGGGAACAGGTCAGCACTGCCATAGTTTCAGTCTGTCCATACCCCAGAGAGATCGTCCCCAGAGCCTGGGTATACAGCACGGAGACAGTGAACGATTAGAGATGGACAGCAAGAACTGAATCTCAGTACAATAACTCCAGGAGTCAGCAGTGAGGGAACCACTGCTGACATTTATCTCACTAAATGTAAATAAACTATAACCGCAAGCCTGTGGTGAACACAACAGGTCCCAACCAGGGCTAAAAGCTTAATGGACCCTCTCAGGGTCTTGCTGTATACAGGCCTCGGTATCCAAGCCCCACCTGGTTAGTTAATTACCAATCCTCAGGGAGCTCGTATTCAACAAGCCAAACAGACAGGTTAGTCAGTGATTTTTTTTCCCATACAGATCATGGGCGTAATCCCAATCACCTGGATCCGAATAATAACCCCTTGTGGGTGTAGATGATGCTATCAAAGGGGTAAGGGGATTCAGAAGGAGACAGCTTAGAAGCACGAGGAGAAATGAAATCCACCTTTGTCTTTGCTAATGCAAATATATAAAGATAGTATAGACTCTGTGGATTGAATGGTCTCCTTGTGTTGTGACAATTCTATATTCCTCTGCCTATCTTGCTCTCTCTTTCTATCCCCCATGTCTGTTTCTCTGTGTCTGTCTCTCTTTCTGTCTCCTCTCTATTCTGCCTTCTACCGCTGTCTGCCTTTCTGTCTACTTCTCTGTCTGTCCGTCTGCCTCTCTATCTGTTTGCCTTTCTCTTTCTGTCTGCTTTTCTCTCTCTCTCCGCCTCTCTCTCTCTCTCTCCATCCGCTTCCCTCCCTGTGTCTGCCCCTCTCTTTCTATCCGCCCCTCTCTTTCTATCCGCCTTTCTCTCTCTCTCTCTCTGTCCACGTCTCTGTCTGTCCGTCTGCCTTTCTCTTTCTGTCTGCTTTTCTCTCTCTCTCCGCCTCTCTCTCTCTCTCTCTGTCCGCTTCTCTCCTTCTGTCTGCCCCTCTCTTTCTATCCGCCTTTCTCTCTCTCTCTCTCTGTCCACGTCTGTCTGTCCGCCTTTCTTTGTCTGTCTGCCTCTCTTCTCCTTTAAGACACTCCTTAGAACTGTCTCTTTGACCGAGCTTTTGACCACGTGTCCTCGGGGAGAAGGCAGCTAAGAGGAGGTTTGATAGCGATGTTCAAAATTATGAGGGGGCTGGACAGACAGGGAGAGTCTGTTCCTGCTCGAAAAAAAAATCAGAAACGAGAGGGCAAAGATTTAAAGTGATTTTCAGAAGAAGCAAATGTGACGCGGGAAGAAACCCCTTCACCCAGTGAGTGGTTTTGGTCTGGAATGTGCTGCCTGAGGCAGGTTCAATTTGATTTATTATTGTCACACAGAGTCACAGATGTTTACAACATGGAAAGAGGCCCTTCAGCCCAACTTGCCCATGCCACCCCTTTTTTTAAACACCTAAACTAATCCCAATTGCCCATATTCCTTTATACCCATCATACCATGTAACTATCTGAATACTTTATAGAAGATAAAACTGTACCCGCCCCGACTACTACCTCTGGCAGCTCATTCCAGACACTCACCACCCTCTGTGTGAAAAAATCGCCCCTCTGGACACTGTTGTATCTCTCCCCTCTCACCTTAAACCTAAACCCTCTAGTTTTAGACTCCCCTACCTTTGGGAAAAGATTTTGACTATCTCGCTGATCTGTGCCCCTCGTTATTTTACAGATCTCTATAAGCTCACCCCTCAGCCTCACGCTCCAGAGAAAAAACTCCCAGCCTCTCCTTATAACTCAACCCATCAAGTCCCAGTAGCATCCTTGTTATTCTTTTCTGCACTCTTTCTAACAATCTTTTCTATAATAGCGTGACCAGAACTATACACAGTATTCCAAGTGTGGCCTTACCAATGTCTTGTACAACTTCACCAAGATGTCTCAATTAGTACTCAGTGAAAAGTATTTTTTCTTCTGCGCGATGCATATTGTTCATACAGGAGGAAAGAAGAGAGTGTAGAATATTGTGGTACAATCATACAAGACAAGAGGACATTAGCTGATCATTTGAACGAAATGACACCACATTCCAATGCTCGCTTGGAAAGCCAGTGCAGAGTCAATCGGCTGAGTGGCCTCATTCTGGACTCTAACAACCCCTGTGTTGTATCCCCAGAGTTTCTGCTGAACGTTTGCCTGATTTACGTTAGTGTGAGAAGGAGTTATCCTGCAACAGTGCAGCCGGATGGGTGCAGGGTGCTGCTGCAGGTTAAAGAGGAGTGAAGGATTTGGATGGAGATTCCTGTGGAGAGTGTGGGAGCTGCATTGCAGCTGTATTAAAACGACTCAGCGGGTCGTTTCTGCTGCAGACACTTCAGCTTCTCAGTAACCTTTAGCCGGATGAAATTCTTAAAAGAAAAACTGACGATAAAAACACAGGAAGCTCCAGAGGGGATTGAGTTCCGAGAGTTGGGATCATCCCCTGGCCCTTTGCCGTGGCCTGTTCAGATTTTCCCAGGCTATCTTCACCTCCGGAACTTGGTTCAAGGGAACAGTCAGGGCCTGCGCAGCGAGAGTCTAAATCCGCGCCCGCGCACCCCCCGCCTTCCCCAGCCTCTCAGGGCACAGAAACCAGCCCCCCAAATCTCCCCCCACACTCACGGTCTCTCAGCATCCAATCCATTTCATAGGAGATTTCATCGAATCCCTACAGTGCAGAAGGAGGCCATTCAGGCCATCGAGGCTGCACCGACCACAATCCCACCCAAACCCTCTCCTCGTACACTTACCCTAGTTAGCCCCCTGACACTAAGGGAGAATTTAGCACGGCCAGTCTATCTAACCCGCACATCTTTCAGGCTGTGGGACGAAATCGGAGCACCGGAGGAAACCCACTCAGACACGGGGAGAACGTGCAGACTCCACACAGACAGTGACCCATGCCAGGAATCAAACCTGGGTCCCTGGCACTGTAAGACAGCAGTGCTAACCACTGTGCCACCATGCTGCCCTGGGTTCCCGGCGCTGTTGGGCAGCAGTGCTAACCACTGTGCCACCCCCAGGTCCTGGCACTGTGAGACAGCAGTGCTAATCACTGTGCCACCTTGCTGCCCTGGGTCCCTGGTGCCATGGGACAGCACTGCTGAGCACTGTACCACTGTGCTGCTCTCCCCGCACCCCCCCCAGAAGGAAATAAAGTCTCACGTCCATAACAAGGCTTTTCACAAGCCCAGGTGGCCGAATGCAGTTCCCCAGGGTAGCAGTCGCAGTGAAGAAACCCAGTTCTGCACAGCAAGATCCCACAGACAGTGGCATGACAGTTGATTGCCCACCACCAATCCCTTCCCCTCTACCCTAGTACCATTCTCACTCTGTCCATCCCAGAGTCACTCTCAATTGAGCATGGGGATAAACTTCTCATTGCCTCCATTGAGATCCTCAGGTATGAACCCAGGCACAGAATCCTGGCTGGCTATCCCACCACATGAGGCATCACGATTCAGCCCCTGACAAGACTGGCAAACTACAGGAGACTGGTGAGTGGATGGAAATTGAGGGATTGGAAGGATGGGATTGGATGGAATATTGGGGGATAAGAGGGATGTGATTGGATGAAGAGTTAGGGAATTGGAAGGATGTAATTGGATGAAGGGTTAGGGGATTGGAGGGATGTGATTAGGTGGAGAGGGGCGATTGGACGGATGGGATTGGATGAAGGGTTGGGGAATTGGAGATATGGGATTGGATGGAATGTTGGGAGATTGGAGTGATGTAATTGGATGGAGTTGGGGGATGGGAGAGATGGGATTGGATGGAATGTTGGGGGATTGGAGGGATGTCATTGGATGAAGAGTTAGGGGGTTGGAGGGATGGGATTGGATGAAGGGTTGGGGGATTGGAGGGATGGGATTGGATGAAGGGTTGGGGGATTGGAGGGATGGCATTGGATGAAGGGTTGGGGGATTGGAAGGCCAGGATTGGATGGATTTCAGGGATCATTGTTAAGTACAGACAGACGAGTAACTGCAAACAGAATAAAATCCCGACCAATCGATAATCCTGGATTTAACCATCACTCCCCATTTCCAAAGTGGAACTCCCTCAGAATATTCCAAAGTGTTTATTTAGATAATTAACTGCTTGCAAAGTACAAACATTGTTATGTAGGCAATTAGGGAACCTGCCTGTACACAGCAAGATCCCACAAACAATCTGAAGGGAGAGAATGGTCTGTTTTGGGTCGGAGTAGCACATGCATCAGTCCTGCTCTTCCAGACCCCAGTGCTGTGGGATCTTGTCACAAATTGCTGTGTTGACATCCTCGCCGGGAGCTCTGACAGTGCGACACTCCCCCATCGATGCCGAGTGTGAGTTCCAATAGCAGGGGCAGAGTACAAGCCGAGGTCAGGGCAGATGCTAAGCTGAGGTACTTTGAGGTTTCCAAAGGAGAAAGGCGGGGGTGCTGCTTTGGCCGATTGGAGTTCAACAGAACAGAACGAGCCAGCCAGACAAACCGTCAACTCAGTCTGTGTGAGACAGAGAGGAAAACAAACGCCCACCAGCAGAGCTCCATGAGCAAGCCGATCATTACGGTTCGCTGTTCCTCCGCCTGGGCCGGAGAACAGCAATGTTCCTTCGTCAGCAACAGGGGAACTTCCTCACTCCAACACAGACAAGCGACTCGAATTCATCCCTCACCCAAGTGGGACATCCCAAAGTCTTTCACAGCTTGTGTCGAAGGGGGGAGGCAAATCTCTGCACAGCAAGATCCCACAAAGCATGCTGGCCAGACTGGGTGATGTTGACCCCGGGACTCTTCCCCCCGCCCCACAACCTACAAAATCTTCTCCCAACAGTCCTTTAGAGAGGGCTATACCTCTGGAGGTTGGGGGGTGGGGTGGGGGGAGGTTTGCTGTGTGGCCTCACCACCACCTCCCCCCCCCCACCCCATTTTCAGATACAATTGGCAAGCCGGCTGAGAGGAATGGGATCCGAGTTCGCTCCTGGCTGGAGGAGGCCGGAGGGAAGTGGGATTTGAATCCCTCGGTCCCTCCAGTGACGAGAGGTGAATGGAAACTTGAGCAGGTCCGAGAATGACCGAGAATGTTAACCTGCTGTGCTCGGAGAGACAGGGGACTGCCCCCCCCCACCCCCACCCCACCACTTCACCCCTCCACCTTCCCCCTTGCCCCTCCACCTTCCCCCTTGCCCCTCCACCTTCCCCTCCACCTCCCCCTCCACCTCTCCCTCATCGCCTCCACCTCCCCCCTCGCCCCGTTTATCACACACTCCTGAGTACGAGTCCTCAAACTCACGCTGAAATCACTGCATGCTCTCCCTCGTCCACATCCCAGCCCCAAACACGATAATAAACCACCCCCCCCAGCCCCCGGAGCATCGGAACGGTCTCTCTCTCTGTGCCAGAGAACTGCAGGCACAGGGGGAGAAGGTGGAGATGGGGTGAAGCTCCCCTGGGTGAATAGTCCCTCACTGGGGCTGGGATTTGTCTCAGTGAGGTAGAGGAGGAAGGGGGGCGGTGGTGTACACTAAACGGATCCCCTCAGTTCGGTGCTAACCCCCGGGAACATAGGCCGCGAAGCCCCCTGCGGCTATAATACTGTCAGGGTTAGGACCCCCCCCTCTCAGCACTGGCCCCTATTGAAAGGACAGGAGTTCACACCGGGGGCTGGATTCCAGGGCTGGCAGACCGGGCCCCACCTTCTGCTCTTTGTCCATGATCTGCAGCACATCCTCCAGAATGGAGGGCCCCAGGTCCAGGTGGAGAGACAAGAGGGACACGGCGTTGGACAGCAGCTCCTTCTCCGTCTGCTCCGTCACCACAAAGTTCGAAGGCGGCTCGCTTCCCTGGTCTTCCCGACAGCGTCGCTGAGCCTCCGGCTGCCCGCTGGCCGGAGGCTCCTGCGCCTTGTCCGCCTGGCTCGGTTCCGGGTCAGCCGTCCAGGCCGTCTCTCTGGCTGGGGTCTCAGCCTCCAGGTGCAGCCGGGGTGGTTTAGGGGGGGCCTCGGCGCTAGGCTGACCTGCCTGCCCAGGGACCCCGATCGCCGGCAGCGAGATGGCGTTCTTCAGGAGGGGCGAAGGCTGGTGTTGGTGCTGCTGCCCGCCGTGCAGGCTGGCAGCCCGGGTTAGCTCGTAGGAGACGCAGCGGGCAGCCTTCCCCGACAGCGTGCCGCCCTGCTTCCCTGGCAGCAGGTGGAACTTGCCTTTCAGGAAGGAAATATCACCAAAGATATCATCCTCTCCCCCGCTGCCAATGTGGATGGTGTGGCGGAAGTCTCCCAGCGGCGAGCTGATCATATCTGAGGACAGGATATCTCGCAACTTCTCCTTCTTTCCCTTCCGAGTGCTCCTCTTCAGGTAGATGGGAGCCTTCGTTGACATCTTCTGCTATTTTGTCTCTGCCTCTGTCTTTCCCCCGTCTCTCCCTCTCTCTCTGCCTCTTACTCCTTGTCTTGATCTTGCTTTCTGTGTCTTTCTCTCTCCCTTTCCCTCTTTCTGCCTCTCCCTCCCTATATATATCTCCTTGTCTTGTTCTCACTCTTCCTGTCTCTCTCTCTCTCTCTATCTCTCCCCCTATCTCTCTCTCTCTCTCTCTCTGTCTCTTTTTCTGTCTCTCCCTGTCTCTCTCTCTCTCTCCCCCCCTCTGTTCTCCTCTCTCTTCTCTCTCCCCCCCTCTGTCTCTCTCTCTCTCTCTCTCTCTCCCCCCTGTCTGTCTGTCTCTCTCTCCCTCTGTCTCTCCTCCTCTCCCCTCTGTCTGTCTGTCTCCTCTCTCCCTCTATCTCTCTCTCTCTCCCTCTGTCTCTCTCTCTCTCCCTCTCTCCCTCTGTCCTCTCTCTCTCTCCCTCTGTCTCTTCTCTTTCTCCCTCTGTCTGTCTCTCTCCCTCTCTCTCCCTCTGTCTCCTCTCTCTCTCTCCCTCTGTCTCTCTCTCTCTCTCCTCCCTCTGTCTCTCTCTCTCTCTCCCTCTGTCTCTCTCCCTCTCTCTCTCCCTCTGTCTCTCTCTCTCTCTCCCTCTGTCTCTCTCTCTCCTCCCTCTGTCTCTCTCTCTCCCTCCCTCTGTCTCTCTCTCTCCCTCTCTCCCTCCCTCTGTCTCTCTCTCTCTCTCCCTCTGTCTCTCCCTTTCCCTCTGTCTCTCTCTCTCTCTTTCCCTCTGTCTCTCTCTCTCTCTTTCCCTCTGTCTCTCTCTCTCTTTCCCTCTGTCTCTCGGTAACTGTCTGGTGTTGTTATCAGTGAAGACTACTTGACTTCCCCTGGTTCAGGTGAAGATGGCCCCCTTGCCTCCCGCTCTGGCAGCTTGGTAAAATCCAAACAATATTCCTGAGATATTCCAGTGGGACTGGGACAGGGAGAGAGAAGTTTCCCACAGGTACAGCTGGAATCGAATGAGAATCTGGAGCTACCGTCTGCTCACAGGTCCATCCTGGCAAGAAAGAGACTGGAGATCAAACACCTCACACAATTCCTGCAGTCAAAACAAGACAAAGGTATCCGTCAGGAGATGGAACGCACTGGAAATACTCCTCGACCCAGTAACCTCTGTGCAGAGAGGCAAAGTTCACATATCAGTGCCGAGGGAGCGCCGCACTGTCAGAGCGTCGGTGCCGAGGGAGCGCTGCACTGTGGGAAGGTCGGTGCCGAGGGAGCGCCGCACTGTCGGAGGCTCGGTGCTGAGGGATGCGCCGCACTGTCGGAGGCTCGGTGCCGAGGGATGCGCCGCACTGTCGGAGGGTCGGTGCCCCGAGGGAGCGCCGCACTGTCAGAGCGTCGGTGCCGAGGAGCGCTGCACTGTGGGAGGGTCGGTGCCGAGGGATGCGCCGCACTGTCGGAGGCTCGGTGCTGAGGGATGCGCCGCGCTGTCGGAGGCTCGGTGCCGAGGGAGCGCCGCACCGTGGGAGGGTCGGTGCCGAGGGAGCGCCGCACTGTGGGAGGGTCGGTGCCGAGGGATGCGCCGCACTGTGGGAGGGTCGGTGCCGAGGGAGCGCCGCACCGTGGGAGGGGAGACATGTTTGAATCCCACCAGGGCAAATGGTGGAATTTAAATTAAATTTAAAAAATCAAGAATTATAAAGCTAGTCTCAGTAACGGCGACTGTGGCAAACTACCATCGATTGTCAGAAAAACCCATCTGGTTCCCTTTTGGGAAGGAAATCTGCCGTCCTTACCCCGGTCTGGCCTACATGTGACTCCAGAGGCACAGCAATGTGGTTGACTCTCAACTGCCCTCCAAGGGCATTAAGGGATGGGCAATAAATATTGGCTCAGCCAGGAATGATTAGGGAATAACTGTGTGTGGGATCTTGCTGTGTGTAAACTGGCTGCATTCCTTTCATTGCGACAGTGAGCGCACTGTGTTTACTGACCGGCTCGCTGGATGCCGGGTGCAGAGTCACACAGGAAACAATGAAGTCACTGCTAGCATTTGTTTGGGGATAGGGAGAGGATTGGAGTACAGCCATTGAATTGACTGCAGATTTAGTTAACATCCCAGTGATGTTCTCAGCTTTAGACTATCCCATGTACCTGTGTGTGCATGGATGTATGTGTGCATGCAAGCGCATGCTTGTGCGTGTGTACATAGATATATACGTATATATATATATATATATCCCTGTTATTAACATGTGTCAGAATCATTTCTCTGATACACAACAGTGTCACCCGGAACATAGAGCGCCGGACGCAAGAGAGCGCGGGCAGCACCACACCGGGCGCCAGAGAGCGCAGGCAGCACCACACCGGGCGCCAGAGAGCGCGGGCAGCACCACACCGGCCGTGAGAGAGCGCAGGCAGCACTGATGTTTATTTGACTCAGTGGAGTTCACAGGCAGTTATGCAATGGGATGCCTTCGGCATGAGTCATGATTCTGTGAGTGAGGACACGCAGTGATCTCCTGCCCAGGTATCCTGCTGAGAGCACACACAGGGATCGGCTGGTTTAATGGAGTGTCCGTAGCTGCATCCTCACTCACTGTCCCACTGTGACAGGATGGCGTGCCGCCTGCAGTCCCCTTCCCTTGCCTCTCTGTAACACAGCCTGGCAAACTGGGCTACAGATCGGCCCCGAGGAAGCGTACTGGGGCTATTTAAAAACTTTATCCGTTAGTGTCACAAGTAGGCTTATATTAACACTGCAATGAAATTACTATGAAAATCCCCTAGTTGCCACATTCTGGTGCCTGTTTGGGTACACTGAGGGGCAATTTAGTATGTCCAATCCCCTAAATTGTATATATTTGTACACTAAGGCACAATTTAGCATGGCCGATCCACCAAACCCACACATCTTTGTACACTAAGGGACAACGTAGCATTGCTAATCCACCTAACCCGCACATCTTTGGACTGTGGAAGGAACACAGTGAGAAGTCTGACAATAGCAGATTCACCTGACGAAGGCCAGACGGTCGAAAGCTTGTGAGTTTACTATCAAATAAATCGGTTGGATTTAAACCTGGTGTTGTCAGATTTCTTACTGTGTTTACCCCAGTCCAACGCCGGCATCTCTACACCAGGGGAAGGAAACCAGACACCCAGAGGAAACCCGTGCAGACACAGGGAGAACATGCAGACTCCACACAGACAGTGACCTGAGCCGGGAACCGAACCCAGGTCCCTGGCGATGTGAGGCAGCAGTGCTAGCCCACTGTGCCACCCTGCTGGCCATAGATGGATGGGCTGAATAGCCTCCCCGGGTGTGGGAGGGAGCTGGTGCTTGGGAGTCACAGCGGAGGACTGGCTGGTCCACGGACAGGTAAAATCCCAGTGTGACAGAGTGTTTGGGAAGGAATGGTGTGTGATTTGGCTGATAGATGGCTGCCCAGTGCACACAGTTAAGTGCAGCTGTAAAAGCAGATCCCTCTCGCAGCTTGCTGCCTGCTCCCCGCAGCTAACACTCACATCTGTATGCTTTAATACTCCGATTCCCACACTGTGATCACCAACCACATCACATTCCCTGGTACACTTCCACGGAGCAGACACTGCTGTTCTAATGGAGGAAACACCAGTCTGGAGACAGTCACAGTCACACACTGACACAGAGACAGAGACACACTGACACACAGAGACACACTGACACACAGAGACAGAGACACACTGACACAGAGACAGAGACACACTGACACACAGAGACAGAGACACACTGACACACAGAGACAGAGACACACTGACACACAGAGACACAGACACACTGACACAGAGACAGAGACACACTGACACACAGAGACAGAGACACACTGACACACAGAGACACACTGACACACAGAGACAGAGACACACTGACACACAGAGACACTGAAATAGAGACAGAGACACATTGACACACAGAGATAGAGACACATTAACACACAGAGACAGAGACACACTGACACACAGAGTCACTGAAACAGAGACAGAGACACACTGACACCAACCTGCAGACAGTCACAGTCACACACTGACACAGAGACAGTCACAATACCCCAGGGACACGCATACACTAACCCAGGGACACACACACACACTAACCCAGGGACACACACACACACACACACACACACACACACACACTAACCTAGGGACACACTCACACTAACCCAGGGACACACACACACTAACCTAGGGACACACTCACTCACACTAACCCAGTGACATTCACACTAACCAGAGACACACACACCAGCCCAGTGACACATTCACACTAACTTAGGAACAGGCACACTAACCCAGTGACACACTCACACACTAACCCAGGGACAGGCACACTAACCCAGTGACACACTCACACACTAACCCAGTGACACACTCACACACACTAACCCAGGGACACACTCACACACACACACACTAACCCAGGGACACACTCTCACTAACCCAGGGACACACTCACTCACACTAACCCAGTGACATTCACACTAACCAGAGACACACACACCAACCCAGTGACACATTCACACTAACTTAGGAACAGGCACACTAACCCAGTGACACACTCACACACTAACCCAGGGACAGGCACACTAACCCAGTGACACACTCACACACTAACCCAGTGACACACTCACACACTAACCCAGGGGCAGGCAGAGTTACGTTTGCACAGTGATAAACAGAAGGAACAAGCCCTAATTTGTTCAGAATTAGCTTTGAACGGGACCAGTGGCTCTGAGAAGCTTTCCCCTTCCTACAGAAACATCTTGTACGTACCAGCAATATCCCCACTGAGAATGGACAGGAGCCCTTTATCTTCCCATCTGAGCAGCAATAAAAACACTGAATTCCAGATATGGTCGGGCAGGCTCCAGGGACTGATCAGCGCACTCGGACTGCTTCAAGATGAATAAGCAGTCGCCTGCTATTGATAAGTCAAAGCAGTCAGACACATGACTCAACTAGGCAGCCGGCCAAGGAATAAACTCCCAAAGTTCTGCAAACACTGATTAGCTCCCCGCACACTGATTGTGGGAGTGGTGCCCGATGCTATGCAAGGAAATGTGAACGATGGCAGTGGTGATGATTTCTGCTTCCTGTACCTGCAGATTGGCTGATAGAATCACTCAGAAACCTGGCTCCTCATCCCTGGGAACAGTGGGGGCAGGGGGACCCAGAGCAATCTGACCAGAGAGAACCCAATTCCATCCCACAAAACAACTATACATCAAACAAATTAAAGTCAACTTAAAACCAGTACTAGTGGAGGCATCTATCCCTGTGCTGTACCTGTCCTGGGAGTGTTTGATGGGGGGACAGTGTAGAGGGATCTTTACTCTGTATCTAACCCCATGCTGTACCTGTCCTGGGAGTGTTTGATGGGGGACGGTGTAGAGGGAGCTTTACTCTGTATCTAACCCCGTGCTGTACCTGTCCTGGGAGTGTTTGATGGGGACAGTGTAGAGGGAGCTTTACTCTGTATCTACCCCTGCTGTACCTGTCCGGAGTGTTTGATACAGTGAGAGGGAGCTTTACTCTGTATCTAACCCGTGCTGTACCTGTCCTGGGAGTGTTTGATGGGGACAGTGTAGAGGGAGCTTTACTCTGTATCTAACCCCGTGCTGTACCTGTCCTGGGAGTGTTTGATGGGGGAACAGTGTAGAGGGAGCTTTACTCTGTATCAAACCCCGTGCTGTACCTGTCCTGGGAGTGTTTGATGGGGGACAGTGTAGAGGGAGCTTTACTCTGTATCTAACCCCGTGCTGTACCTGTCCTGGGAGTGTTTGATGGGGGGACAGTGTAGAGGGAGCTTTACTCTGTATCTAACCCCGTGCTGTACCTGTCCTGGGAGTGTTTGATGGGGGACAGTGTAGAGGGAGCTTTACTCTGTATCTAACCCCGTGCTGTACCTGTCCTGGGAGTGTTTGATGGGGGGACAGTGTAGAGGGAGCTTTACTCTGTATCTAACCCCGTGCTGTACCTGTCCTGGGAGTGTTTGATGGGGGGACAGTGTAGAGGGAGCTTTACTCTGTATCTAACCCCGTGCTGTACCTGTCCTGGGATGGGGACAGTGTAGAGGGAGCTTTACTCTGTATCTAACCCCGTGCTGTACCTGTCCTGGGAGTGTTTGATGGGGGACAGTGTAGAGGAGCTTTATCTGTATCTAACCCTGCTGACCTGTCCTGGGATGGGGGGACAGTGTAGAGGGAGCTTTACTCTGTATCTAACCCCGTGCTGTACCTGTCCTGGGAGTGTTTGATGGGGGGACAGTGTAGAGGGAGCTTTACTCTGTATCTAACCCCGTGCTGTACCTGTCCTGGGAGTGTTTGATGGGGGACAGTGTAGAGGGAGCTTTACTCTGTATCTAACCCCGTGCTGTACCTGTCCTGGGAGTGTTTGATGGGGGGACAGTGTAGAGGGAGCTTTACTCTGTATCTAACCCCGTGCTGTACCTGTCCTGGGAGTGTTTGATGGGGGACAGTGTAGAGGGAGCTTTATTCTGTATCTAACCCCGTGCTGTACCTGTCCTGGGAGTGTTTGATGGGGGACAGTGTAGAGGGAGCTTTACTCTGTATCTAACCCCGTGCTGTACCTGTCCTGGGAGTGTTTGATGGGGGGACAGTGTAGAGGGAGCTTTACTCTGTATCTAACCCCGTGCTGTACCTGTCCTGGGAGTGTTTGATGGGGGGACAGTGTAGAGGGAGCTTTACTCTGTATCTAACCCTGTGCTGTACCTGTCCTGGGAGTGTTAGGGTTAACTCCCTCAGCACCGACCCTCCCACACTGCGGTGCTCCCTCTGGGTTGCACTGACAGTACCCACCCTGATTTATGGAGTTTTAACTCTGGAATGGAGTTTGAAAACAGGAGCTGTTGACTCAGAGATGAGGGTGGGTCACACAGAGACAAAACGCACACCACTCCTCACCCAATTGCAAAGGGTTCAGTGCTGTGTTGGCTCTTATAACCCAGTGCAGGTGTTAATACCCGCATCTCCCTCACCCACTCAGTCTCTCTGATTCACACTCTGAAGTAAAGCACAGAGCTAACAGTGATTCCCAAGTAGCCAACATTCTTCGAAACAAAACAAAACGTCATTAAGTGATCATATCCATTCCACACCCAGGATATCCAGTCTCTCTTCACACACATCCGGCATTCCGGATACTGGTTCCTGTACTTTGATTTGAGACAGTGCTACAGTCACAGCCCAATGAGCAGACAGCATTATTTCAAATTTCACAGCGAGGTCGAAATGCTCAAAATGTTCCAAACAATATCTCAAATCTAATCTTGTACAATTTCAGCAAACAGCAAGATTCCATTGAGTCTATTATTCAGGAACAGTGCGGCGCTCCCTCAGCACTGACCCTCTGACAGTGCGGCGCTCCCTCAGCACTGACCCTCTGACAGTGCGGCGCTCCCTCAGCACTGACCCTCTGACAGTGCGGCGCTCCCTCAGCACTGACCCTCTGACAGTGCGGCGCTCCCTCAGCACTGACCCTCTGACAGTGCGGCGCTCCCTCAGCACTGACCCTCTGACAGTGCGGCGCTCCCTCAGCACTGACCCTCTGACAGTGCGGCGTTCCCTCAGCACTGACCCTCTGACAGTGCGGCGCTCCCTCAGCACTGACCCTCTGACAGTGCGGCACTCCCTCAGCACTGACCTCTGACAGTGCGGCACTCCCTCAGCACTGACCCTCTGACAGTGCGGCGCTCCCTCAGCACTGACCCTCTGACAGTGCGGCGCTCCCTCAGCACTGACCCTCTGACAGTGCGGCGCTCCCTCAGCACTGACCCTCTGACAGTGCGGCGCTCCCTCAGCACTGACCCTCTGACAGTGCGGCGCTCCCTCAGCACTGACCCTCTGACAGTGCGGCACTCCCTCAGCACTGACCCTCTGACAGTGCGGCACTCCCTCAGCACTGACCCTCTGACAGTGCGGCGCTCCCTCAGCACTGACCCTCTGACAGTGCGGCACTCCCTCAGCACTGACCCTCCCACAGTGCGGCGCTCCCTCAGCACTGACCCTCCGACAGTGCGGCGCTCCCTCAGCACTGACCCTCCCCCAGTGCGGCGCTCCCTCAGCACCGACCCTCCCGCAGTGCGGCGCTCCCTCAGCACCGACCCTCCCGCAGTGCGGCGCTCCCTCAGCACGACCCTCCCGCAGTGCGGCGCTCCCTCAGCACCGACCCTCCCACAGTGCGGCGCTCCCTCAGCACCGACCCTCCCGCAGTGCGGCGCTCCCTCAGCACCGACCCTCCCGCAGTGCGGCGCTCCCTCAGCACCGACCCTCCCACAGTGCGGCGCTCCCTCAGCACCGACCCTCCCCAGCCCGCAGTGCGCGCTCCCTCAGCACCGACCCTCCCCAGTGCGGCGCTCCCTCAGCACCGACCCTCCCGCAGTGCGGCGCTCCCTCAGCACCGACCCTCCCGCAGTGCGGCGCTCCCTCAGCACCGACCCTCCCGCAGTGCGGCGTCCCTCAGCACCGACCCTCCCGCAGTGCGGCGCTCCCCTCAGCACCGACCCTCCGCAGTGCGGCGCTCCCTCAGCACCGACCCCTCCGCAGTGCGGCGCTCCCTCAGCACCGACCCTCCCGCAGTGCGGCGCTCCCTCAGCACCGACCCTCCCGCAGTGCGGCGCTCCCTCAGCACCGACCCTCCCGCAGTGCGGCGCTCCCTCAGCACCGACCCTCCCGCAGTGCGGCGCTCCCTCAGCACTGACCCTCCCGCAGTGCGGCGCTCCCTCAGCACTGACCCTCCCGCAGTGCGGCGCTCCCTCAGCACTGACTCCCCGACAGTGCAGCACTTCCTCAGCACTGAGTAGACTGTCATTGGAATTCAGAAAAATGAGGGAAGATCTTACAGAAACATACAAGATGATGAAGGGAATAGATAAGATAGAAGCGGGTCAAACTAGAGCTAGGGAGCATTGCTCCCCCTTATTTTGAGGCAGATTTTGGACTGAGTTGAAGAGGAACTTCTTCACACAAAGGGTTGTGAATCTGTGGAATTCCCTGCCCAGTGAAGCAGTTGAGGCTACTTCATTGAATGTTTTTAAGGCAAAGATGGAATGATTTTGGAATTATAGAAGAATTAAAGGTATGGTGGGTGGGCAGGTAAGTGGAGCTGAGTCCACAAAAAGATTAGCCATGATCTTATTGACTAGCAGAGCAGGTTCAAGGGGCTGGATGGCCGACTCCTGCTCCCAGGTCTTATATTCTTATGACTGTAACATGTCTTCTGCGAACTTTCCTTCCTTCTCTATGAATGGTGTGCTGTATAGTGCGCAAGAAACAATACTTTTCACTGTATACTAATACGTGTGACAATAATAAATCAAACTAAATCCGATGAGGGAATTGAAATTCTGATCTTCCGCCCCAGAGATGCGATGAGCATCTTGCACCAAGATGGGGCTGGTTTAATAAAAGCACAATGTGGAGCCCAGTGGTATTATTGCTAGACTATTAATCCAAAAACTCAGCTACTGTTCTGGGGACCGGGTTCAAATCCTGCCATGGTGGGATTTGAATTCAATAAAAAATATCTGGGATTAAGAATCTACTGATGACCCGTTGTGGGAAAAACCCATCAGGTTCCTTTTAGGGAAGGAAATCTGCTGTCCTTACCTCGGTCTGGCCTACGTGTGACTCCAGAGTCACAGCAATGTGGGTGACTCTCAACTGCCCCTCCAAGGGGCAATAAATAGTGGCCCAGCCAGTGACACCCATTTCCCAGAAATGAGTAGCAAAAGCCGCTGTTAGAGAGGAGATAAATACTGGGTTAACTTGTGCTGAGTATCCAAGCCAGGTTTTAAGAAAGTTTGATTCCTGTTATTCTCATCATAGTGAGCGGAATTCTTTACAAGCAGAGTGAAGGCAGCTGGGCTGCGTCTGTGAGCAGTGTACGTCACTGACATGCTGAAGAAACAGAGTAGGAAAACAGAGTATCGAAACTGGCAAACAGAGGCAGGAAGTTCTGGAGAAAAGCAGTCGTCGTCAGTGCTTTAACCGTGTGCTCATCAGCAAGAGACGGAGGAATCAAACCGCGAGCCTAGACTCTTACTGCCTCCAACAAACTCGCACAGAATCTCTCCTCGTACTTGTTCTATAATAACTCCCATCCCACACTAGATCCCGTATCGCTCCCCAGGATTCCCTTCCCTGCACAAGGAGTGTTGGAAGGGGTTAATCCTGCAGGCACAGTCATGTTCCTCCCACCCTTGCCTGGGGTAGCACATAACACAACGGGTTAGCATTGCTGTTTCTCAGAGACCCGGGTTCAATTCCCGGCTTGGGGGTCACTGTCTGTGTGGAGTCTGCACATTCTCCCCGTGTCTGCGTGGGTTTCCTCCACATTCTCCACGGTCCAAAGATGTACGAGTTAGATGGATTGGCCATGCTAAATTGTCCCTTAGTGTCCAAAGATGTATAGGTCGGATGGATCGGTTATGTTAAATTGTCCCTTAGTGTCCAAAGATGTATAGGTTGGATGGATTGGTTATGTTAAATTGTCCCTTAGTGTCCAAAGATATGCGGGTTTGATGGATTGGCCATGAATATTGTCCCTTAGTGTCCAAAGATGTGCGGGTTAGGTGGATTGGCTATGCTAAATTGCCCCTTAGTGTCCAAAGATGTATAGGTCGGATGGATTGTTATGTTAAGTTGTCCCTTAGTGTCCAAAGGTGTGCAGGTTTGGTGGATTGGTCATGCTAAATTGTCTCTTAGTGTCCAAAGATTAGGTGGACTGGCCATGGAAAATTGTTCCTTGGTGTCCAAAGATATGTAAGTTAGTTGGATTGGCCATACTAAATTGTCCCTTAGTGTCCAAAGATGTGCAGGTTAGTTGGATTGGCCATACTAAATTGTCCCTTAGTGTCCAAAGATGTGTGGGCCATGTGGATTGGCCATGCTAAATTGTTTCTCAGTGTAAGCAAATAGGCACTGGAGTGTGGCAACTAAGCGATTAGCATCATTGCAGTGTTAATGCAAGCCTACTCCTGACTCTAATGAATAAACTTTAAGTTCATTCAGTCCACACCTCTTGACAAACGAGCAGGACAGCGATTTTGCTGTTGGTGCTGGGAGCTTCCTGCGAGCAAACTGGCTGTCACATTCCCCACATTATGGCCGCACCCATGTTTTGAGAAGCATTCCCACTGCCGGTGAAGGGCTCAGGCGCATCCCAATGTCCTCAAATACCCGGGGGAAATCAAATCCTTTCCTTCCAACCAGCATGAGTCTGACTACTTCAGAATTAACCCCGAGAGTGGCAGTGCTGGCAGATAAAGGGCAGGGGGTGGAGGGCGGTGGAACTTTTGATGGCCTCTACAGAAAACAAATAGCTTTGAGTTGCTCACTCATGCTAAGGTGATACACAGGATGCCTGATGGACTTGCTCCTGCGAAAGCCCATTAAGTTAAGGATTGGGGGGGCGGTGGAAGAACAAGACTGGGGGACAGCGAGCTTGTAGCTTTGCGACGTTTGGATATTCTCGAGGTTACACTGGCACCTTGCCGCAGCATCTTTGGTGTTGAGTTGTTTGCTGATGTGCAGATTAAGGCAATTCCGATGTGTTGAGGCAAGTCAGTGGAAACAGTGAGAAACATTCTTAACCACACTCTCATCGCAGACACCCACCCTCTGGCTGGGATTAATGGTAGGCGTGTAGCACAAGGTAACGTGGAGCAGGGCAAACAAGACTCTTGGGTGGTAATTTGGAAAACAGCCCATGGTTGCAGGAAGGGTTGAGGGGGGAAGTGGAGCAGATGGAGGCGGAGGGAATGGCCGGGTTAGGGCAGATTTCAGCACCAGACCAGGGGACTGTACCCATGGGAAGCTATTCTTTAGAGTTCATAGAATCCAGAGGCCACTCAGCCCATTGAGTCTGCACCGACAATTCCACCCAGGCCCCATCCCTGAAACCCTACATATTCACCCTGCTGGTCTCCCTGCCACTAAGGGGCAATTTAGCACAGCCAATCCACCTACCTTGCACATCTTTGGACACTAAGGGGCAATTTAGCACAGCCAATCCACCCTAACCTGCACATCTTTGGACACTAAGGGCAATTTAGCATGGCCAATCCACCTAACCTGCACGTCTTTGGACACTAAGGGGCAATTTAGCATGGCCAATCCACCTAACCTGCACATCTTTGGACACTAAGGGGCATTTAGCATGTTCTCTCACATGCAGACTCCACAGAGACATTAACCCAAGGCCAGAATTGAACACAGGTACTGGCGTTGTGAGGCAGCAGTGCTAACCACTGTATCCCTCCCCTTGAGCTCTCTGCATTCAAACATATCATGGCTGATCTCTAACTTCACCTCACCCCCATACCCACAACTTCTGTGAGCTTTAATACTCCCTGTCCATCAGAGGTAGGGGGTTAGGATAGGTAAATTGCCCCTTAATGTCCAAAGATGTGCGGGTTAGGTGGATTAGTCATGCTAAATTGTCCAGCATTTTCTGTTTTTGTTTCAGATTCCAGTATCTGGAGTATTTTGATCTTCTCAATGTCGATATAGATCATAGAAACCCTACAGTAAGAAAGAGGCTCTTCAAGTCTGTACTGAATACAATCCCACCCAGGCCCCATCCCCATCTCCCTACATATTTACCTGCTAACCTACCTACTTTCCCTCTAACCTACACATCTCAGGACACCAAGAGCAATTTTTTTTTTAGCAAGGCTGATCAACCGAACCCACACATCTTTGGACTGTGAGAGGAAACCGGAGAACCTGAAGGAAACCCACGCAGACACAGGGAGAATGTGCGGACTCCACCCGGACAGTGACCCGAGCGGGGAATCGAACCCAGGTCGCTGGAGCTGTGAAGCAGCAGTGCTCTGGTGCACTGTACTTGGGTGTGTACCATGACACAGAGTGCCGCTGAGTCACCTCGCCTGCAGTGTCCCAGCTTGAGCTCGGAGTTCCTTGCAGACCAGCACCCGGCTTTGAGCAAACGGGTTCGCACCACTGAGGTCTGGCAGCTACTGGCTGAGAGGTGGAAGGCTAGACAGGCAGCAGGCACTGTCTGGATGATCCATCTGGAAACCTTGTCTCTCTCTCTCTCTCTCTCCTCAGTTCAAGGGCAGACTTGTTTCCGTGTGTTGCACGTGGGAGAGAGAGGGGATGGGAGGAAGAGGATGTGACTCTCTCTGATGGGAAAAACCAGCCCGACTTGGAGTGAGCTGAACAGGGCAACAGGATATGAGAGAAAATCCACATGACCCTGTTGCCTCTCCCCACACACTTGCAAAAGTCTGTGGCTCTTGACCCAGGAACGGCTTCAGAAGAGTGAATCTCCAAGCGGACACGAAGCTCATCCTGTCTCTCGGTCACAGCAAGGCTGTCACCAGCCCAAGATATCCCGAGATATCGTAGGAACACGTGAAGGATTCTTCCTCCAGTGTACCAACTCATCAAAGAGCACCCTGTTCACACCCTAACAACAGTTTATCTTCCAACTCAGCAAAAGATCCCCTCGTGAGCTTTTCTTCTCTCCTTTTCTGAGGAAGGATGTTCTTGCTCTCGAGGGAGTGCAGCCAAGGTTTACCAGGCTGATTCCAGGGATGGCGGGACTGATATGGGAGGAGAGGTTGACCAGGTTAGGATTGTTTTCACTGGAGTTCAGAAAAATGAGGGGGAGGAATCTCATAGAGACTTATAAAATTCTAACAGGAGTAGACAGGGTAGATGCAGGGAGGATGTTCCCGATGGTGGGGGGAGTTCAGAACCAGGGGGTCACAGTCTGAGAATTGGGGGGTAGACCATTTAGGACGGAGGTGGGGAGGCATTTCTTCACCCGGGGAGCCTGTGGAATTCATTCCCACAGGAATAGTTGATACCAAAACATTGAATGTATTGAAGAGGCGGCTGTATGAAGATGAACGGGATCAAAAGTTACGGGGAGACAGAAGGATTAGGCTATTGAGTTGGATGATCAGCCCTGATAGTGGTGAATGGCACAGCAAGCTCGGAGAATGTGCAGATTCCACACAGACAGTGATCCAAGCCGAGAATCAAACTCAGATCCCTGGAGCTATGAGGCAGCAGTGCTAACCCACTGTGCCGCTCCAGGTCCCTGGTGCTGTGAGGCAGCAGCGCTAACCCACTGTGCCACCATACCGTTCATAAATAAGCTTTAAATACACTCAATGAACTGGCTGCCTCTGTGGCGATAAGTTCCACTGATTCACCACTCTCTGGCTGAAGAGATTCCTCCTAAGCACTGTCGTTTTGACCAGCAAAGGGTTACGTTGAGCGAGCAGGTATATGGAGCCGAGTCCATGAAAAGATCAGCCATGATCTTATCAAAGAGCAGAAGAGGCTGGAGGGGTCAGATGGCCTACTCCTGTTCCTGGTTCTTACGTCCTTTTGCACTGAGGCTGCGCCCTCAAATCCGAGTCTGTCCTTCATCTTCCCCACGTCCACTCTATCATCAGTCCCTCGACATGGGGAGGACATTGCAGGGCAGCACCAACCCGTGGCAAGAGTTTGCATGTGAAGTCTTTTAACATGGAGGAGCAGTGGCGGTGAGGTTGTCACACAGTTTCGGCCAACCCACAGACTCTTGCAGTCTTGCTGTCTGTCACTGCAAGTTGGTGTTTAACCTGCCCAGCCCATGTTATGCACTCACCACCAATGTCCATCAAGTTGTGGAGTGATACTGAAATCGAGAGAAGGTGGTCTTTATTTATCCATTCCTGGGACACGGGTGGGCCAGCATTTATTGCCCACCCTTGGAGGGCAGTTGAGAGTCACCCACATTGCTGTGGCTCTGGAGTCACGTGTAGGCCAGACCGGGGTAAAGACGGCTAATTTCCTTCCCTAAAGAGAACCAGATGGGTTTTCCCAACAATAGGTCATCAGTAGATTCTTAATCCCAGATATTTTGTATTGAATTCAAATTCCACCATCTGCTGTGGCGGGATTCGAACCCGGGTCCCCCAGAACATTAGCTGAGTTTCTAGGTTAATAGTTTAGCGAGAATGCCAGTGGGCCACTGTGTCTCCCCAATGTGGTTCAAGAACAGGTACGCTCCCCACTGTGACACCAGGGCCCCTGTTACATCGATATAGATGTAGAGATGCCGGCATTGGACTGGGGTAAACTCAGTAAGAGGTCTGGCAACACCAATTTTAAATCCAACGATTTATTTGATAGTAAATCTGCTAGCTTTCGGCGTTTGTGCCTTCATCAGGCGAATGAGGCGTTCTGGTCTCCAAAAGCACACATATCAGCACAGACAGTTTACAGAATACATCGATATAGATCCAGTGGATCCATCCCAAGGCAATCTGTGTAACTGTGTCTGGCATATCCCATGGCTAAGAACTGCTGGTTTGAAGCCTCCAGTTCACTCCCAAGAGCAATTTGCAATGAAGTGGTTAATAAGAAGGGTGGGGGTTGGATGCGATTGTTCAAACATACCTCTGTTCTCTTCCCAATCATTCCTTCTCCAATCAGCCCTGTAGATATGTGCCTTATTTACTGGAACCTTGCCAAGGTAAATAAGATTTTCTGAAGGAACACATCTGTATATGTATGCACATGTTTCACTTTTGCAGTCACAGCTTTCTGCTCCCATATTATCTATCTCCTTATTTTCCCATGGGTTCTCCTGTTTCTATCCGCAGTTCTCCTCCAACGCTCGGCTCAGCACAAGACTGAGATTCGAGATCGTGCAGGATAGGGAGTTGCTGGACACGTTGGGAGCTTCCTTATCAGTAATGACAAGATCCCGGGAATCAGCACATTGCACTACACATGCTAAATTGTCCCTTAGTGTCCAAAGATGAGCAGGATAGGCGGATTGGCCATGCTAAATTGTCCCTTAGTGTCTAAAGATGTGCAGGTTAGGTGGATTGGCCATGCTAAATTGTCCCTTAGTGTCTAAAGATGTGCAGGTTAGATGGATTGGCCATGCTAAATTGTCCCTTAGTGTCTAAAGATGTGCAGGTTAGGTGGATTGGTCATGCTAAATTGTCCCTTCGTGTCTAAAGATGTGCAGGTTAGGTGGATTGGCCATGCTAAATTGTCCCTTCGTGTCTAAAGATGTGCAGGTTAGGTGGATTGGCCATGCTAAATTGTCCCTTAGTGTCTAAAGATGTGCAGGTTAGGTGATTGGGCCAGCTAAATTGTCCCTTAGTGCCAAAGATGTGCAGGTTAGGGTGATTGGCCATGCTAAATTGTCCCTTAGTGTCTAAAGATGAGCAGGTTAGGTGGATTGGCCATGCTAAATTGCCCCTTAATGTCCAAAGATGTGTAGGTTAGGTGGATTGGCCATGCTAAATTGCCCCTTAGTGTCCAAAGATGAGCAGGTTAGGGGGATTGGCCATGCTAAATTGTCCCTTAGTGTCCAAAGATGTGCAGGTTAGGTGGATTGGCCATGCTAAATTGCCCCTTAGTGTCCAAAGATGAGCAGGTTAGGTGGATTGGCCATGCTAAATTGCCCCTTAGTGTCCAAAGATGAGCAGGTTAGGTGGATTGGCCATGCTAAATTGCCCCTTGGTGTCCAAAGATGTGTAGGTTAGGTGGATTGGTCATGCTAAATTGTCCCTTAGTGTCAAAAGATGTGTAGGTTAGGGGATTGGCCATGCTAAATTGCCCCTTAGTGTCCAAAGATGTGCAGGTTAGATGGATTGGCCATGCTAAATTGTCCCTTAGTGTCCAAAGATGTGCAGGTTAGGTGATTGGCATGCTAAATTGCCCCTTAGTGTCTAAAGATGAGCAGGTTAGGTGGTTGGCCATGCTAAATTGCCCCTTAGTGTCCAAAGATGTGTAGGTTAGGTGGATTGGCCATGCTAAATTGTCCCTTAGTGTCCAAAGATGAGCAGGTTAGGTGGATTGGCCATGCTAAATTGTCCCTTAGTGTCTAAAGATGAGCAGGTTAGGTGGATTGGCATGCTAAATTGCCCCTGATGTCCAAAGATGTGTATGTTAGGTGGATTGGCCATGCTAAATTGCCCCTTAGTGTCCAAAGATGAGCAGGTTAGGGGGATTGGCCGTGCTAAATTGTCCCTTAGTGTCCAAAGATGTGCAGGTTAGGTGGATTGGTCATGCTAAATTGCCCCTTGGTGCCAAAGATGAGCAGGTTAGGGGATGGCACTAAATGCCCCTGGTGTCCAAAGATGAGCAGGTTAGGCGGATTGGATATGCTAAATTGCCCCTTGGTGTCCAAGATGTGTAGGTTAGGGTGGATTGGTCATGCTAAATTGTCCCTTAGTGTCTAAAGATGTGAGGTTAGGTGGATTGGCCATGCTAAATTGCCCCTTAGTGTCTAAAGATGAGCAGGTTAGGGTGGATTGGCCATGCTAAATTGCCCCTTGATGTCCAAAGATGTGTATGTTAGGTGGATTGGCCATGCTAAATTGCCCCTTAGTGTCCAAAGATGAGCAGGTTAGGGGGATTGGCCGTGCTAAATTGTCCCTTAGTGTCCAAAGATGTGCAGGTTAGGTGGATTGGCCATGCTAAATTGCCCCTTAGTGTCTAAAGATGAGCAGGTTAGGGTGGATTGGCCATGCTAAATTGCCTTTTGATGTCCAAAGATGTGTATGTTAGGTGGATTGGCCATGCTAAATTGTCCCTTAGTGTCCAAAGATGTGCAGGTTAGGTGGATTGGTCATGCTAAATTGCCCCTTGATGTCCAAAGATGTGTATGTTAGGTGGATTGGTCATGCTAAATTGCCCCTTTGTGTCCAAAGATGTGTAGGTTAGGGGGATTGGCCATGCTAAATTGCCCCTTAGTGTCCAAAGATGTGCAGGTTAGGGGATTGGCCATGCTAAATTGCCCCTTAGTGTCCAAAGATGTGCAGGTTAGGTGGATTGGCATGCTAAATTGTCCCTTAGTGTCCAAAGATGAGCAGGTTAGGTGGATTGGCATGCTAAATTGTCCCTTAGTGTCCAAAGATTTGTAGGTTAGGTGGATTGGCCATGCTAAATTGCCCTGGTGTCCAAAGATGTGTATGTTAGGTGGATTGGCTATGCTAAATTGCTCCCTTAGTGTCCAAAGATGTGTAGGTTAGGTGGATTGGCCATGCTAAATGCCCCTTAGTGTCCAAAGATGAGCAGGTTAGGTGGATGCCATGCTAAATTGCCCCTTGTGTCCAAAGATGTGCAGGTTAGGTGGATTGGCCATGCTAAATTGTCCCTTAGTGTCCAAAGATGTGCAGGTTAGGTGGATTGGTCATGCTAAATTGTCCCTTAGTGTCTAAA
This sequence comes from Sphyrna mokarran, assembly GCA_024679065.1. Taxonomy (NCBI): domain Eukaryota; kingdom Metazoa; phylum Chordata; class Chondrichthyes; order Carcharhiniformes; family Carcharhinidae; genus Sphyrna; species Sphyrna mokarran. Next base: position 3,761,899 of record JAGIQG010000039.1, on the reverse strand, counting down.
GATGTGTAGGTTAGGTGGATTGGCCATGCTAAATTGTCCATGTCCAAAGATGTGTAGGTTAGGTGGATTGGCCATGCTAAATTGTCCCTTAGTGTCTAAAGATGTGTAGGTTAGGTGGATTAGCCATGCTAAATTGTCCGTGTCCAAAGATGTGTAGGTTAGGTGGATTGGCCATGCTAAATTGTCCATGTCCAAAGATGTGTAGGTTAGGTGGATTGGCTATGCTAAATTGTCCCTTAGTGTCCAAAGATGTGCAGGTTAGGTGGATTGGCCATGCTAAATTGTCCCTTAGCGTCTAAAGATGTGCAGGTTAGGTGGATTGGCCATGCTAAATTGCCCCTTAGCGTCAGGGCAACTAGCTAGGGTAAATGCATGGGGTTATTGGGTGGGATTGGGGTCAGTGCAGACTCGATGGGCAGAATGGCCTCCTTCTGCACTGTAAGGACCTACTCCTGCTCCTATTTGTAATGCTGAGATCTCTGTTGGGACAGGAGAAACAGCGAGTGAACGTTAATCAGTCACTGAGGCAAAATAAAGTTCTGTACTTACAGCTACAGCGCAGCAAGAACACGACTGCTTCTTCTGCAAAGACACTCCGACAATTTGCCCGAAACTTGCCCGAATCCTTCAGGATTTGGGAGGAGATTGTGACTCTCCCGGGTTATTTCCTGAAACTCCTCAGTGGCCCCGCTCCTCTTTTTGCCCAGCTGGTCCCGTCTTGTTGAGATTTGGGGCGATCGCTGGGCTCAGCGAGTTGGAGGAGGGCTAATCACAAGCGCGGCAATTTCCAATCCCGACGGCACGCCAAACAAACTTCTCCTCTCTTTCCCTACTGCTCTCTCACACACCAACAACCGTGGACAGTTTTTTTTTCTGCTCATTGAGGCCACAATTGTTCCTTTTTTCTTCCCCCCCCCTCCCGTCCAGCAGTTTGTCTGAGCGGAGGAGAATAACCTCCTGCACTAATCCTTTCTGAAAAGGCTCTTGGCACAGTTCCACTGTCAGCTCCTGCAGGACGGGGAGGCGAGGGCATGATTCATTGCCGCATTGTCCCAAACACAGTCGTCGTGTCAGTGTCCTTAACTCATTCGCGACACCCCCCCACCCACCCACTCCCCACAGAGTGCAGGCCCAGCGTGTCACCTCAATCATATTCCACCCCCTCCCTCTGAATCCACTGGGGATTATGAGAGAAGTCTTTTGTCTTATGTCAGCCGTGCCTGTGTTAGGGGGAGGAGGTGGCAGATGGTCTGGGGGCGGTGGGGGGGCACCCCACCTTCTGAACGGACCCTCAGAGTGTCAAAACAGCTGCTGGCATAGGCTTCACCCTCTCTTACACCCTCCCCACCCCCCCACCCAACCAACATCTGCCCCCGGCTTTCACAGCACAGACACTAGCACTCGACCTCTCATTTAACCTTTCATCCCGCTATACAAAGATGTAATGCTCCATCCACTCTCCCTCACACACACAGCGCTGAGGGAGCGCCGCACTGTGGGAGGGTCGGTGCTGAGGGAGCGCCGCACTGTGGGAGGGTCAGTGCTGAGGGAGCGCCGCACTGTGGGAGGGTCAGTGCTGAGGGAGCGCCGCACTGTGGGAGGGTCAGTGCTGAGGGAGCGCCGCACTGTGGGAGGGTCGGTGCTGAGGGAGCGCCGCACTGTGGGAGGGTCAGTGCTGAGGGAGCGCCGCACTGTGGGAGGGTCAGTGCTGAGGGAGCGCCGCACTGTCAGAGGGTCAGTGCTGAGGGAGCGCCGCACTGTCAGAGGGTCAGTGCTGAGGGAGCGCCGCACTGTCAGAGGGTCAGTGCTGAGGGAGCGCCGCACTGTCAGAGGGTCAGTGCTGAGGGAGCGCCGCACTGTCAGAGGGTCAGTGCTGAGGGAGCGCCGCACTGTCAGAGGGTCAGTGCTGAGGGAGCGCCGCACTGTCAGAGGGTCAGTGCTGAGGGAGCGCCGCACTGTCAGAGGGTCAGTGCTGAGGGAGCGCCGCACTGTCGGAGGGTCAGTGCTGAGGGAGCGCCGCACTGTCAGAGGGTCAGTGCTGAGGGAGCGCCGCACTGTCAGAGGGTCAGTGCTGAGAGGAGTGCCGCACTGTCAGAGGGTCAGTGCTGAGGGAGCGCCGCACTGTCAGAGGGTCAGTGCTGAGGGAGCGCCGCACTGTCAGAGGGTCAGTGCTGAGGGAGCGCCGCACTGTCAGAGGGTCAGTGCTGAGGGAGCGCCGCACTGTCAGAGGGTCAGTGCTGAGGGAGCGCCGCACTGTCAGAGGGTCAGTGCTGAGGGAGCGCCGCACTGTCAGAGGGTCAGTGCTGAGGGAGCGCCGCACTGTCAGAGGGTCAGTGCTGAGGGAGCGCCGCACTGTCAGAGGGTCAGTGCTGAGGGAGCGCCGCACTGTCAGAGGGTCAGTGCTGAGGGAGCGCCGCACTGTCAGAGGGTCAGTGCTGAGGGAGCGCCGCACTGTCGGAGGGTCAGTGCTGAGGGAGCGCCGCACTGTCGGAGGGTCAGTGCTGAGGGAGCGCCGCACTGTCAGAGGGTCAGTGCTGAGGGAGCGCCGCACTGTCAGAGGGTCAGTGCTGAGGGAGCGCCGCACTGTGGGAGGGTCAGTGCTGAGGGAGCGCCGCACTGTCGGAGGGTCAGTGCTGAGGGAGCGCCGCACTGTGGGAGGGTCAGTGCTGAGGGAGCCCCGCACTGTGGGAGGGTCAGTGCTGAGGGAGCGCCGCACTGTGGGAGGGTCAGTGCTGAGGGAGCGCCGCACTGTGGGAGGGTCAGTGCTGAGGGAGCGCCGCACTGTGGGAGGGTCAGTGCTGAGGGAGCGCCGCACTGTGGGAGGGTCAGTGCTGAGGGAGCGCCGCACTGTTGGGAGGGTCAGTGCTGAGGGAGCGCCGCACTGTGGGAGGGTCAGTGCTGAGGGAGCGCCGCACTGTGGGAGGGTCAGTGCTGAGGGAGCGCCGCACTGTGGGAGGGTCAGTGCTGAGGGAGCGCCGCACTGTGGGAGGGTCAGTGCTGAGGGAGCGCCGCACTGTGGGAGGGTCAGTGCTGAGGGAGCGCCGCACTGTGGGAGGGTCAGTGCTGAGGGAGCGCCGCACTGTGGGAGGGTCAGTGCTGAGGGAGCGCCGCACTGCGGGAGGGTCAGTGCTGAGGGAGCGCCGCACTGCGGGAGGGTCAGTGCTGAGGGAGCGCCGCACTGCGGGAGGGTCAGTGCTGAGGGAGCGCCGCACTGCGGGAGGGTCAGTGCTGAGGGAGCGCCGCACTGCGGGAGGGTCAGTGCCGAGGGAGCGCTGCACTGCGGGAGGGTCATTGCAGCACCCCCTCAGCACTGACCCTCCCACAGCGCGGAGTTCAGAGTACAACCCACTGAATCAAAGCACTCACTCAAGAGAGAGAGAGAGACCATTCTGCTCGGGCCAGCCCTTGCTTAACACCCTGAACTTTCACAAGAGAACAGTCCTCGCACAGAAACTGATTGCAGGGATGTTGCTGAATGCACACGGCAGATTTCAGGGTACCATGCGGCAGCTCAATAGCTGAACGCTATTGAAGTTCAGTTCTTGTACACACACACACACAGTGTAACAGGATACTCAGTCAGGCAATCCCATTACTGATTCACCCCCGGCCATCACTCTGATCTGTGGAGATGTTCTCTGTTCTGATTGCTTGTCGGCAATCAATCACTACCATTAAACCCAGTCCCTACTTTTAACGCTGGAGTTTATGGAGATCACTATTCTCTTGTTTTACAGATAGCACGTACAGCAGAGACCACCCTCCTCTTCCCCCAAGCAATGCAGAACCCTCTAACCCATCATCTCCAGAGAACTCCTTCCAATTATGTCCCCCCCCCCAAGGTGTTTTTGAATCTAAAGGGAGGTTTCACTCTGTGCTGGAGCCTCAGTCTGCCCTTCAACACAGGGGCACAAATTATTCTACTCTTCAGAAACACCCTGTCAGGTCACTGTCTATGTGGGTTTCTTCCAGGTGCTCCCACAATCCGAAAGACATGCTGGTTTAGGGTGCATCGACCATGCTAAACTCTCCCTCGGTGTAAGCCAAACAGGCGCTGGAGCGTGGCAACTAGGGGAGTGTCATGGTAACTTCATTGCGGTGTTAATGTAAGCCTTACTTGTGTCACTAATAAATATACTTAAACAATAGTTTGATAATATAATGGGATGACCAGAACTGTACACAGTATTATAAAAGTGTGGCCTTGTCTTGCACCACTTCAACAAGCCATCCCAACTTCTGCATTCAATGTTCTGATCAATGAAACCAAGCTTGCCGAATGCTTTCTTCACTACTCTGTCCACTTGTGACTCCACTTTCAAGAAGCTGTGAACCTGTAACCCTAGGTGTCTTTGTTCCATAACTCTCCCCAACCATTCACTGAGTAAGTTCTGCCCTGGTTCAATCTATCAAAACGCACCACTTTTCATTTGTCTAAATTAAACTCCATCTGCCATTCACTGGCCCAACTGATCAAGATTCCATTGCAATGCGAGATAACCTTCTTCACTTTGTTGCCTAGCCTTATTGACTGTGGATAAGCGTGAGGTTGTTCACTTTGACACAACAAATAGGAAGGCAAATTATTAACTCAATGGAAAACAGGTTCAAAATGGATCTGGGCAGAGGGATTTGGTGTCCTTATCCTAGGCAGAGGGGTCTGGGCGCCCGTGCTCTGGGCAGAGGAGGGGTCTGGGCGCCCGTGCTCATGAGTCGCAGAAAGTCGGTATGCAGGTGCAGCATGTAATAAAAAAGACCAATGGGATGTTGGTGTTTATTGCAAAGGAACTGGAGTTTAGAAGTAGAGGAGTGTTACTGCAATTAGATAGGGTGTTGGTAAGCGCACATCTGGAGTAGTGTGTCCAGTTTCGGTCTCCGGACTTCAGGAAGGACGTGCGGCATTGGAGACAGTATAGAGGACATTCACCAGATTGATTCCAGGATGAAAGAGTTGGTGTATGAGGGTGTATAAGAGTTGGGTATGGTGCACTTGCTGGATAAGAGGTATACCATGTACTAAGAAGGATTGATAAACTAAACGTAGACAAAACGTTTCCTCTTGTGGGACAATCTTGAATACAAGGACACAGATAGAGATCGAGAGGCAGTAGATTTAACATTGAGACAGGGAAGGACTACTTATCGCAGAGGGCGGTGAATTTGTGGAGCTCCCTGCCCAGTGAGGTGGAGTCGGAACCTTTGAATGGTTTCAAGAGGGAGTATATATATTTCTAACAAAGAAAGGGATATGGGCAACAGATGGCGAGGTGGATTTGAGACCAGGGAGAGATCTGATTGAGTGGCTGAGCAGGCTCGAAGGGATGAATTGGCTGACGTTTGCTCCTAATTCCTACGTTCCCAACTCAGTGCAGACTGGGAATTGAAATTGGCTCCTTTCTACTCTGCTGGCAGCTACTTAGTGTCGGCCAACTGAGCTTTCAGGAACATTGGATTAGGAGCCAGATATTCAGGTCCTCGAGCCTGTTCCGTGATCCAATTAAATCCTGCCTGATCTATATCTCTGAACTGCATCTACCTGCTCTGGTTGCATAACCCTTAATCTTAGCTCACAAAAATCTACCAACCTCAGCTTCAACAGCTCTCATTAACCCTCAGGTGACAAATTTTCGGAGTTGGGGGCAAGGGGAGGGGGATGGTGGGAGAGACAGAGAGAGAGAGAGAGTTCTAATTTTCACCTCCTTTTGTACTGCGAAGTATTTTCTCATGTGATGAACACACTGATAAACTAGAAAGAGTGCAGAGAAGATTGACAAGCATGTTGCCAGGACTACTGGGTCTGAGTTATAGGGAGCGGTTGGGCAGGCTAGGACTATTCTCTGGAATTAGCAAGAATAAGGGGTGGCCTTATTGAGGTGTGTAAAATCGTGACGGACAGATGACAGAACGCACACAGACCATTTCCCAGGGAAGAGGAATTGAAAACGAGAGGGCAGAGGTTTAAGGTGGATAGCACAGAAGTTAGCATTGCAGACTCTCGGCGCCAGGGACGCGGGTTCGATTCCTGGCTCGGGTCACTGACTGTGTGGAGTCTGCACAGGTTTCCTCTGGGTGCTCCGGTTTCCTCCCACACTGATATGTGGGTTAGGCAGATTGGCCATGCTAAATTGCTCCTTCAGCATCAGGCGGAGTAGTAAGGGTAAACAGGGTTACAGGGATGGGTGGGTTTATGTTTGGTGCAGCTTCGATGGGCCAAATAGCCTCCTTCTGGGAGGGGCGCTTCTTCAGGCAGAGGGTGGTCTGTGCGTGGAGTGAGCTGCCAAAGAAAATAATTGCGACAGGTGCCATAGCAACATTTAAAAAACATGTGGATAAGAAAAAAGGATTAAAAGGATAGGGCCAAACATAGGCAATTGGGACCAGCATGGACTGGATGGGCCGAAGGGCTTGTTTCTGTGCTGTATTGGTCTCTATGACTCTAACCCCTTGAGTGGCCTGGCTCCAAACTGAAGGTTGTGGACTTCCCCTGACCCCAGAGGAAATAGTTTCTATCACACCTTTTCATCAACATAAACACCTTGATTTATCACCTCGGTCTATCATAGCCCAGGGAGCAGAGAAATGGACGCTACTTAATTTAATACAACACAGAAGTTCAGTTACTTAGTTGGACTGGTAATTCTTGTCCAGTTACATTGCAGCCTCCCTGTCATCAAAGTAAAATAAGTAACATTTATTTATTAGTGTCAAATAGACTTGCATTAACACTGCAATGAGGTTACTGTGAAAATCAAGAGAAAACGTGGGAGAATCTCAGGTCTGGCAACATCTGTAAGGAGAGAAAGGAACTGACATTTTGAGTCCAGATGACCCTTTGTCAAAGCTTTGCCAACTAAATCTCAATTTCCATACAGATGCTGCCAGACCTGCTGAGATTTTCCTGCGTTTTCTCTTTAGGATTCAGATTCCAGAATCCACATTGATTTGTGTTTATTTACTGTGTAAATTCCCCAGTTGCCACACCCTGGTGCCTACACCGAGGGGGAATTTAGCACAGTCAATGCACCCTAACCAGCGCGTCTCCCGGACTGTGGGAGGAAACCCACGCGGACACGGGGGAGAACGTGCAAACTCTGCAGACAGTGATCCAAGCCGGGAATCGAACTCGGGTCCCCTGGCGCTGTGAGGCAGCTGTGCCACCCCACCTCCCCCTAAATCGCAGGTTCCTGAACTAGTTTGGACACTGATAGACTAGCCCTTCTGCGGAAACTCCATCTTCAATATTCCCAGTCATCCAGCAGGGTTGACGGGTAGTTGCATTGTGTTAAAGGTTGCAACGCAACCTCGAGTGTCAGATGGCCTTTTATAAAGTTTTTGAGTGACAGGGCCAGCAGTACAAAGTTTCATCTCAGTCACTTGCCTGTGCTGCATATTTAGTTGCTAATCCTATGCGCAGTATGCTCGGTCTCAGACACACTGCACTTAGTGGGACTCCTCCTGACCTTTTAAGGAGTGCTGGTTGACCCAGTGTCCTGACCATCGCTGACCCTTGCAGGACCTCAAGATGTCTCAAAGTGTTTCACAGCCAATGGGGAATTTTATTTTTCCCCAGGTATGATGCGGGAACACAGCAGTCAGTTTGCGCACAGTAAGATCCCACACACAATCACGGTAGTTAGCATTGCTGCCTCACGGCGCTAAGGACCTGGGTTCAATTAACGGCTTGGGCCACTGTTTATGTGGAGTTTGCACATTCTCCCTGTGTCTGCGTGGATTTCCTCCCACACACCAAAAACGTGCTAAATTGCCCCTTTGTATCAGAGGGATTAGCATGGTAAATATGTGCAGTTACGGGGATAGATGCAGGCTCAATGAGCTGAATGCCCTCTTTCTGCACTGCAGGAATTCTATGGTCGATGATCCAGATCATCTGCTTCTAGTGATGTTAGCTCTGGGATAAATATTGGTTCCACAGGACATCAGGGAAAGTTCTGCGCCAATGATGGCGTGTGGGGGTTTATTTTACAATCAGCTGGAAGAATAGAAGCCACAATAATAGCAGCGGGTGGGGGAAGAGAGAGAGTGAGAGTGAATAAGAGAGAGAGAGTGGGAATCAGTGTGAGAGAGAGAGAGACAGAGAGTGTGTGAGTGAGTGAGTCAGAGTGAGAGAAAGAGACAGATTGTCAGAGTGTGTGGGAGTCAGAGAGGGAGAGTCAGAGTGAGAGAGAGAGTGAGTGTGTAAGAGAGAGTGAGTGTGAGAACGGGAGAGAGACAGTCAGAGTGAGAGAGTGAGTGTGACAGAGAGAGAGAGAGAGAGGAGGGAAAATTAAACATTGATGATTCACAGCCTGAAAACCTGAAAAGCTGTGTTTCATTCCTTCCTTTGCCCTGTGTTCAGTCACGGGTTGCCCTCGCTCCTGCTGCAGGAGAGGCACAAGGAAAGGGGTGGTGTTTGCTTTTTTGCAGGCCGAGGAATTTATAACAAAGAAAGTTTTGGAAATTAAGTCAAATTTTCCAAATACTTGAAAAAGAAAATCGCCCCTACAGGGATTTACAAAATATTCTGCAATGAGTTAGGATTTAAAAAATTCCAGATGGCAACTATCTGAGGCCATAAAACATTCACTTAGGACATAGCACAGATTCTCAGTTAACTCCCCAGTGATTGAATTCCATATTTGTACTTTTATAATTGACTTGTATCTCGTTTTGAGCAGCAACCCCCCCCGATAATTATCCAATACTCTTTTGAAAGCCACACTCTCAGGTTGTGCATTCCAGACCTGAACCACTTGCTGCTCCTCCTCATGTCACCAATCACCTGAAATGTGTGTGTGGCTCTGCCTCTCCATTTTCTCTCTCCCCCAGGGGACCAGTTTTTCCTCTCTCTCTGCCCTGTCCAAGCTTCTCGCCATTTTGAAATTCTCCACCGAACCTTCTCTCAACTTCCTCTTCTTCCCACAGAACTGTCCTACACTCCATCCAATTTGTCACGTAACTGCAGTTTGCTCAGGCCTGGGACCATTCTCGCAAACGCTTTCTCATCTTCCCTCGAGTGCAGTTCCCGGAATTGGACATCACACACTAAAATTGAAAATGAACCAGTGTTTGCATAAATAAAACCAAAATTACTGCGATGCCAGAATCTGAAACAAGAACAGAAAATGCTGAAAAAATCTCAGCAGGTCTGACAGTATCTGTGGAGATAGAGAACAGAGTCAACGTTTCAAGTCTGGATGAGGGTCATCTAGATTTGAACTCCAGGGATGGCGGGGACCAAGTTTGATTGGAATCCCAGGAATATTAAGGCTAGGATTATCACGAGAGGGCAATACAAAAAGATCAGACAGGAGCTAAAACCAGAAAATACTGGAAAATCTCAGCAGGTCTGGCAGCGTCTGTAAGGAGAGAAAAGAACTAACGTTTCGAATCCAGATCATCCTTTGTCAAAGCTGCCAGGCCTGCTGAGATTTTCCAACATTTTCTCTTCTGATTTCAGATTCTAGCACTCACGGTAAATTGCTTTTATTCAGGTAAGAGCTATGGAATCAATCCTTACGTTTCAGGAGTTTAATGGAGAGGGGGTAACAGAATTGTAACTCACTCACAAAAGCAGTTTCTATAGAGCTTGGTTCAATGGGTCTCTCTTTTGGACAGCCAAGTGATATATCCAGTTGAGGGGAGCTGGCTTTTAGTAATTAGCCTCTCAACGCTGGCCGTGTTGTCGGGGGGGTGGGAAGTTGTTGTTGATGGAAGAGTACAGAAGGGAGAGTTGCACTGTCGAACAGACCAGCTTACAGATGAATTTACACAGGGAGAAGCTTCTGTCTACATAGGTGGATTCACAGACCCACAGGCATTAATGGAATAGCTTTGAATTCTCCTGGTAAAAGGAAAGTTTACTTATTAGTCACAAGTAAATCTTACTGCAACGAAGTTACTGTGAAATTCCCCTAGTCATCACACTGTGGCACCTGTTCGGGTTAACGCACCTTAACCAGTACATCTTTCAGACTGTGGGAGGAAACTGGAGCACACGGAGGAAACCCGAGCACACGGAGGAAACCCATGCAGACACAGAGAGAACATACAAACTCCACACAAACAGCGACCCAAGCTGGCTGTCCTACCCAGAGGTTAGCAGAGCAGAGGGGGCTGAACTGATCCTGTCCTCTTCCTCAGAGTTAGAGAGGGAGAAATTAAGCTAATCTTAATTGGCTATGACTGTAACATTACATTCTGCACTCTCTCCTTTGCTTCTCTATGAACAGTATGCTTTGACTGTATAGCGCGCAAGAAACAATACTTTTCACTGCTTGTTAATTCATGGCACAATACTAAATTAAATCAAGTAACTTCCTGAGGCTTCACGGCAAGGTGCTCCTGAGCAGGACAGACATGACCTCAATATCTGACTCCCAAAATTAAAACTTAAGCTTTTCCTGGAAGCAGCAGTGGAGAAACGGGAACAATCAAATCATTTTATTTACAATGAATAAACCCTCAGTGCTTGGCATTCACAAGAAGGAGAACAAAAGAGTGAGACAGAGAGAGAGAAAAACCAAACTGCACTGATTTTGTTTCAGCAAGTACTTTGTATCAGGCAGTTGCAGAGTGCCTGTCAGATCTATAGTGAATTTTGCCAAATGTTGCCTGAGAGGAACCCCAATAGCAAGCCCTAGCAAAGCCAGCTGCCTCTGGGTAAGGCAATGGCCCAATTTTGGCTCAGGTTGCCCACATTCTGGATGCCAATAGTCCACGTGTCCATGGGTCAGATCTTCACCACCTGAGCAGCTGAGCAGGGGGACTGTCGTGGCGTCTCCTCCCTCTCCTCTTTCCGTATAAACAGCCGCCCATACGTCCCACCAACCTGTCCCTTGGTCAACCTGCCGGGGTTGATGCAGATACAGCCCAGGACATCCTGATGTTGTAAAAAAAAAAAAGGTACAAGGTGACCACAAGACATCGACAGAGTGCGTCCTCGGCCAGCACCTCCTTCCAGCGTAGTACATCAACACAACCCATGGATGGTATTCCTTTCACCCTTCCCCAGACCACCGAGCTAGCCTCAACTCGGAATAAATCCCCTGACAAACGATGAGTCTTGGAGCACAGAACGAATCTCTTCCCGGGATGATCCAGCCCACCAAGCTGTTGTACCTTCCAGGTTGCCCCCGATGCTTACGCTTGTTAATATTTAAACCTATGCATGCGGAAACAAGGTTAAACTAGCCAGTTTCCAAATCAACCTCCGTGCTGGGGGGGGGGGGGGGGCAGTGCTGAGGGAACGCCGCACTGGTGGAGGGGTGAGCAGTATCGAGGGCTCACTGCATGGATTGCTTACCAAATTAAACATTCACCCTGAAGTCCTGAATGTCCTGTTGGATCGCAGAATAAGAACTGCAGCCACGATTTAAAACAGAGTTGGCGGGGGGGAGTGAGGGTTTCTTCTGTGGGACCATTGCATCCAAACTGACAGCTAAAACTTTTACATTACAGAAGTGACCACGTGGCCAGAGGGTACCTAATGCATTGTGAAGTGATTTGGATGATCCTGGAGTAACAAAAGGCACCCGAGAAATACGATGTTTCTTTGTTATGGGCAGGGATCCCCCAGGGCACGAGCGTCTGATGCTACGTGGCCAATCTGGCCTGTGTCATTGCCCAGTGCTCTGAACAGGCACGGTCAGGGAGCTGCTGCTTTAATGGGCTGTAATCTCAGCCGGCATCGAGGGACTTCCAAACTTCTCAAAAGGCCCTTCTCCCATATTGAAACCACAATGGCTCCTACTGCAGCTGTAGGACACCATTTATAGAATCAAAGAATCACTACAGAAGTCTCCTCCACTGCCGTCACAGTGCAGGAGGCACTTATTCAGCCCATCGAGCCTGCACTGACAATGATCCCACCCAGGGCCAATCCCCATAATCCCATACGTTTACCCTGCTAAGCCCCTGATCCTAAAGGGCAATGTGGCATGGCCAATCCATCTAACCTGCACATCTTTGGACATTAAGGGGCAATTTAACATTGTGAATCCACTAACCTGCACACCTTTGGACACGAACGAGTAATTTAGCATGGTCAATCCACCTAACCTACACAATCTTTGAATACTAAGGTACAAGTTAGCATGATCAATCCACCCTAACCTGCACATCTTTGGAACTAAGGGACAATTTAATATGGCCAATCCATCTAACTGCGTATCTTTGGACACTATTCTCTCAGTGTGGGATTATTTAAGGGCACACTCCTACTGTGAACCCTTGTCTGCTGGGAATTTGCTAAAATTGACTGGGTCTTGTCATGTAGAGCCAATCGGGAAGATGTCAGGTTGGCTTTGGGCCGAGGGAAAAGGGGCAGCATAGAGCTGTCTGTACCTCCCTCCTACTTTCAGTTGAGTCGTGCTATAAAGATGAAAACGCAGTAACAGCCGGGATGGTCATTACCGGTCGACAGCAGCCACTCGCTGATAATTAACGCTTACTCAGGCACTTTGTGCTCACCTTAATGAAATACCGCAGCTCGGAGGGCACGATTAAAATATCAGGTGTAACGGGAGTCTGTGCATATAGCTGGAAACATTCGTGATCAATGTTCATCTCCTCCGCAGGTGGGTAGAGGGGATAGTAACTGAGGAGGGGGGAAATGAGAAGAAAATTTCATTAGTCAAACATCCGACGTTCTTCAGAAAACACAAAGTAAATCTCCCAGCCCACCTTTTTCTCTGGACTTTCCCGTCATTAAGATTCCCAGCCTCTGACCTGGTCTCGCAGCCACAGTGTTTACGTGGCAAGGTCCAGTTCAGTTTCTGGTCAATACCAACCCCAGGGTGTTGATAGTGGGGGTGATTCAGTAATACTAACTCCCCAGGGTGTTGATAGTGGGGGTGATTCAGTAATACTAACCCCCCAGGGTGTTGATAGTGGGGGTGATTCAGTAATACTAACCCCCCAGGGTGTTGATAGTGGGGGTGATTCAGTAATACTAACCCCCCAGGGTGTTGATAGTGGGGGGAATTCAGTAATACTAACCCCCCAGGATGTTGATAGTGGGGGGAATTCAGTAATACTAACCCCCCAGGATGTTGATAGTGGGGGGGGGAGTTAGTGATGGTAACCCCCAGGATGTTGATAGTGGAGGGGATTCGGCGATGATAATGCCTTTCAATTTCAATTCTTAAGTTAGATGGTTAGATATTTGCCTGGTATGTGTGTGGCGAGGATGTTACTTGGATATTGTCCAGGTCTTGCTGCATTTTGACATAGACTGCTTCAGTATCTGAGTTCACGAATGGTGCTGAACATTGTGTAGTCTGAAGGGGTAACCAAGAAGGTAGATGAGGGCAGTGCAGTTAGTATTGTCTACACTGACTTTAGCAAGACCTTTGACAAGATACCACATGGTAGGTTGTTGCATAAGATTAAATCTCATACGATCCAAGATGTGGTATCCAAATTGATGCAAATTGATTTCTTGACAGAAGCCAAAGAGTGGTTATAGAGGGTTATTTTTCAAACTGGGTACCAGCAGTGTGCTCAGGGATCGGTAGTGGGTCCGCTGTTAATTTGTTATATTAATTATCTGAACGAGAATATAGGAGGCACGGTTAGTAAGTTTGCAGATTACATCAAGATTGGTGGCATAGTGGACAGCGAAAGAGCTTCCTCGGATTGCAACAGGATCTCAATCAACTGGGTCAGTGGGCAGACGAATGACAGATGGAGTTTAATTTAGATTAATGCGAGGTGATGCATTTTGGTAGACTGAACCAGTGTAGAACTTACTCAGTTAATGGTTGGGCGTTGGGGAGAGTTACAGAACAAAGAGATCTAAGGGTATGGATTCACAGCTCCTTGAAAGTGAAGTCACAGGTGGACAGAGCGGTGAAGAAGGCATTCGGCATGCTTGGTTTAATCAGTCAGAACATTGAATACAGGAGTTGGGATGTCTTGTTAAGTTGTACAAGAAATTGATGAGGCTACACTTGGAATATTGTGCGCAGTTCTGATCACCCTATTATAGAAAGGGTATTATTAAACTAGAAACAGTGCAGAAAAGATTTACTAGGATGCTATTGGGACTTGATGTCTTGAGTTATAAAGGAAAGGCTGGATACAGTGGGACTTTTTTCTCTCGAGCATGGAATCTGAGGAATGATCTTATAACAGTCTATAGAATAATGAGGGGCACAGATCAGCTGGATAGTCTATATCTTTTCCTAAAGGTAGGGGGGAGACTAAAACTAGAGGGCATAAGTTTAAGGTGAGAGAGGAGAGATACAGAAATGTCCAGAGGGACAATTTTTTTTTTTTTTTTACACACAGAGAATGGCGAGTGCCTGGAACAAGCTGCCAGAGGCAATAATAGAGGTAGGTACAAATTTATATTTTAAAAAGAGTTTCAATGGTTACACGGATAAGAAGGGTATAGAGGAATATGGGCCAAATGTGGGCAATTATGACTAGCTTAGGGGTTTAAAAAGAGAGCAGCATGGACAAGTTGGGCTGAAGAGCCTGCTTCTATGCTGTGAACCTCCGATTTAGTCATGGGTAAACATCCCCACTCCTGACCTTCTGATGGAGGGAAGGTTATTAATGAAGCAGCTGAAGATTGTTGAGTCTCAGGCTCTCCCCTGTGGGACTTCTGCAGAGATGTCCTGGAGCTGAGATGACTGACCATGTACAATCACAACCATCTCCCTTTGTGCCAGAACCGTGTGTGCGTGTGAGCACGCGCACGCGCGCGCTGAAAATGATTGTCTCACCTTCGCTGGGTCAGAATGTGCTTGAGGATTCTGGTGAACCTGTCTGATCCGCCCGGGGGACTGCAGATGGAAGTAGGATGCACAGTATTAGTGGGTTCACCGAAACAGTGGCACAGCAAGTTCAGAAACACAACGTCACGCAACATGAGACAGAAGGAATCATCCAGCATTAGCAACACGCAGTGCGTGCTCTTCAATGCTGCTGACTCTCACCCCATCTTCTGTATCATAATAAATTCTGATCAGATACACTTTAAATGATACACTTTAGAGGCATTTGCAGAATATTCCAAGCTTCAGCCCTCAGTGTGAAACATTATCTAGTATCTCGGCGAGTCAAGTCCCATGCACATCAGTACCAATCACCCACAGTCACTCTCTCTCGGAACAGGACAATAAGTCTCTCACTGATGACTTCTATAACAACATCAAAAGACTCGCGTCTATAAGCTCAATAAACTGTTCCTTCGTTTAACCTCCTGTTTACCCAGCTTACCTCTTAAACATATCGATACTATTCATCAGAACTAGACCCCAGTGGGAGCGAGTCCCACATTCTCCCCCCCCTCCCCCAGTGGGAGCGAGTCCCACATTCTTCCACCCCTCTCCCAGTGAGAGCGAGTCCCACATTCTTCCACCCCTCTCCCAGTGGGAGCGAGTCCCACATTCTCCCCCCACGGGAGCAAGTCCTACATTCTCCCCCTACGGGAGCGAGTCCCACATTCTCCCCCCACGGGAGCGAGTCCCACATTCTCCCCAACTCCCCCCCGCGGAGCGAGTCCCACATTCTCCCCCAACTCCCCCCGCGGAGCGAGTCCCCATTCTCCCCCCGCGGGAGCGAGTCCCACTTCTTCTCCCCTCACTCCCCCAGTGGGAGCGAGTCCCACTTTCTCCCCCACTCCCCCAGTGGGAGCGAGTCCCACATTCTCCCCCCACTCCCCCAGTGGGAGCAAGTCCCACATTCTCCCCCCACTCCCCCAGTGGGAGCGAGTCCCACATTCTCCCCCCACTCCCCCAGTGGGAGCGAGTCCCACATTCTCCCCTGCGGGAGCGAGTCCTACATTTTTCCTGACTTCCCCATGGCAGTGAATCCCACATTCTTCCCCAGCTCTCCCGTGGGAGGGAGTCACTCATTCTCAAGTGAATTATATGGACTTGAAATGTTTTGTAATCTTACAGATGCTCAGAAGACACTGAGCCTCTCAGCTCAACAAAGTTCACAGGGTTCATTGCCATCTGACAAATTTAGACAAGCCTACCCAGCATAGCTACTGCAGGGAGCTGGGTTACCTCTATTACAGAGGCACAGAGCGTGAGGAAGAGTCAGAGGGTTCAAGCTTGTTAATCTTACACCCAGCAGCAAAGGCGAGGTTTTGTAACTTGAACCTGCCCAAAGAACTTGCCCGATCACTAGCCTAGATACAGGAAGCAACTGCTTGCAGATGGATGGGGTCCACCTCTCCAGGAATAGCTACTCAGGAAGCTTGTTACTCGAGATAACGCATGCCAGAAATGTCATTCGCACAGCTTGGGGATCCTGGAAGCGGATTATTGCAGTGCACGTTGTGCTGTTCCAGGACTCCCAGCTGTGTGAGGGAGACAAGAAAATGAGAAATCCAACTTCCCTGGCTTCAACTCAGCAAAGATGGCCACAGATAAGAGGGTGTTACCCTCATTCAGACTGATCACAGCATCCCCGCAGCTATTCATGCTTCCTACAAGCTAATCATATGCAATTGGTGGGGAGGGGGGCCGGGGCCTGGGGGGGGGGGCGAGTTGAGGGAGAGGGGTGACTGAGAAAGAAAAGAAGAGCGAATGGCAAAATGCAAGAGAGAAAGTTTGGAATATCAAGAGGGAAAGAGTGTGTAGACTGATCAAGGTTATTCTGTTTACTGTCTCTCACTGGTTCCCAGCGTATCAGAAAGTCATGACTTCATGCTCCACTATTGAGGCCCGAGCCCCACAACCCAGACTAACTCTCCCAACACAGCATCGAAGGAGTGCTGCACTGCTGTGTCTACAGTCTCTCTTTCAGCTGAGGTGTTTAACCCACGCTCTCGGCCTTTCCCTTCAGCTAAAAAGTCAAAGTATTAGAACAGTGGGGAATTTTGTTTCTAGATCAACATCACTAAAAACAGCTGATCTGAGTGGTGATCACATTGCTGAGTATGGGATCTTGCTGTGTGTAAACTGGCTGCTGCCTATCCCACATTACAGCAGTGAGCAGAGTTTAAAAGCACTTTGGTTTTGGGGCCTCTGGAGTATGATATAAAACCAAATCTTTCCCCTATCAATCAATTCCTCACCCTGTGTCTATACAGAAGGTATACAGAATCACAGGCAGATCCCTCGCTCTGTGTCCATGGTATGTACAATCTACAAGATGCACTGCAGCAATTCACCAAAAATCCTTAGGCAGCACCTTCCAAACCTACGACTACTTCCATCTAGAGGGACAAGGGGCAGCAAACACTTGGGAACACCACCACCTCTAAGTCCCCCTCCCCCCCAAGCCACTCACCATCCCAACTTGGAAATATACCGCTGTTCCTTCACCGTCACTGGGTCAAAATCCTGGAATTCCCTCCCTAACAGTATTGCGGGTCAACCCACAGAACAGTGATTCAAGCAGCCAGCTCACCACTGCCTTCTCAAGGGGCAGCTAGGGATGGGCAATAAATGCTGGCCAGCCAACGAGGCCCACGCGCCGGTGAATGAATAAAACAAAACACAGACAGTATTCCAAGAGGAATTTGGGTGAGAATCACACGCAGCTCTCTCACTCCCCCCACCTTTTCTTTCAATGACGTGCGTGTTGTTTGACTGCCCTCAACAAGGTAGGGGGGGGGCTTGGACAATCTTGAGAGGTTGTGGAGAGGATTACAGAAGGGCTTTGCACTGTGTGTTTGTCACTGCTTTCAGATTTTTTTCCCATCCTGAACTGCTTGACATTCTGGTGAACAGATTGCTGCAACCACCCCACCCTCCCCTCCACCTGAAGAGAACCAAGTGCTCTGCAGGGAAACCCCCTCACGGGTGGGCTTGGATCGCTCAATTAGGCTTACTGCGGGATCCATTCCATCGCCTTCACTTGGGACATGTATTGAAATAGTATCCCTTCCCCTTCCTGCCCCTCCCTTGGTAAATATAACCTGAACTCTGGCACATTCAGTAACAAACAAAAGGTAAGTGCACTCCCAAGCTGCAGGGGCCACTTTTGGGCTAGTTATCAGAGCTGTGACTGGAAAGACATTCCGAGCAGCAAGAACTGACCCTTAGGTGGGGGACAGTGGGTAAACGGCAGAGGGGTGGGTGGGGGCAGTGGGTTATGGATAACAGCCTGGATTCCCATTACTGGTGGCTACTTGAGGCAGCCGTGTTGGGAGGGGCTCAGCATCAAGGACAGGCTCCGATGGCTTCCTGCTTCCAGGGGTCACACCGCAGAATAAAAAAAAAGAGGGAAAAGGAAGGGTCTTTCCGAAGTTCCTTCTCGCTGCGGCCGGACGGCTGCAGTTGGGGTTTTGGGCTGGAGTCACCTCACCAACAATTAACCCGAGCCCTGGGAGCATCACCACAACTCCCCCAGCCACTCATACCCTATCCCCCTCTGCTCCCCACCTCTCCCACAACACCCACCCCTCCCCAACCCCCACATCCTTAAAAGGTAGGAGAACTCAGTGAGAAGCAAGTCCCGAGGCGCTCTGGGAGGTCAGCTTAGCAGATACTGACCACTACCAGCAAGCTCACCACCACCCCCCCATCCCTCTTCTAGCATCCGACCACAGCAGCAGCAGCACCGGGCTGTCTCGGACACCGGTCGCAGGCCCCACTGTAACTCCCAGTGACGAGAGGATCCCCACCCCCTGCCTCTGCTTTCTTTCAGTGACATTCAGAGGCTGGACGTAAACTCGCTAAGCGAGTAGCCCCAGGGCTTTGTTTAAGGCAACGTATTTACCGCACTCTGAACACCATCCATTACAGGCTTACTGGGGATTGGAAAGGACAGACTGGAATTGGCAGACTCCGCACATTAGTCATGTTGCAGTGGTGGAAGCTCAGTCCTTTCTGCATCTGTTTCCCATCAAACCCTCATCACTTTCCCAATGGGGTTTTTTTTCCATTAATTTGGGACATTGCAACATCAGCCTTTTTACACAAACAAGGAAAAGCTTTACAAACTCAATCACTTCACAACCAAAACTGTAAAGATTACTCTCTCCACTGGGTCACCTACAGATGCAGTGGTGCAGTTGAGAGTACGCAGTGTAAGATACCAGGTTCTGTCACCGGTTAAATTACGACAGCTCGGGCCAGTGGTTAATCTCTGCCCCTTACCCAGTCCAGCGTTTAAAGTTTATTTAAAAGTGTCACAAGTAGGCTTATATTAAGTTAACTGCAATGAAGTTACTGTGAAAATCCCCTAGTTGCCACGCTTCTGCATCTGTTCAGGTACACTGGGGGAGAATTTAGCAATGCCAATTCACCTAACCAGTACGTTTTCCAGACTGTGGGAGGAAACTGAAGCACCCGGAAGAAACCCACGCAGACACGGGGGCGTTAATGCACAGACTCCACACAGACAATGACCCAGGTCCCTGGTGCCGTGAGGCAGCAGCACAAACCCACTGGGCCACCTGTGCCGCCAAACTCTCATCACCAAGTAACCCCGGCTACAAGACATCGGGTGGACATTGCACGCCAGGAGGATGGAGTACTACTGTCACACCCCTGACTCACAGTCCAGGCACTCTGAGCAGGGAATCTGTTATCCCCATCCCACCTCCCTTCACTGACAGCCTCGTTCAGAGAGGCAGAAAGCAAGTGACGGGTGTGGGGGCCCTTTATACATTGGAACAATCAGTTCCCTGTCCTAATCTAATCTGAGGAATTCTGATGACGTTACTGCTCTGTGATTTATTAATGGGGACTTGTTTATCTTCCCTGTGCTGAAGATTAAATCCGATAACAGTGGGTCAAATAACCAGAAGCTTGCTCACATCACAGGGGAAGCCAACACATTCCTTCATCTGGGGATCCCGAAGCCACATTGATGCCAGAGGTTTGCAGGAGTGCAGATTTGTTCTCCCGAGTTCACAAAATTCCTACAGCGCAGAGAGGCCATTCAGCCCATCGAGCCTGCACTGACAAACATCCCACCTACACCTATCCCCAAAAACCAACATAGTTACACTGCTAATCCCCAGAAGGCGGACACTAAGGGGCAATTTAGCACGGCGAATCCCCCTAACCTGCACATCTTTGGACACCAAGGGGCAATTTAGCATGGCCCAATCCACCCTATACAGCACGTCTTTTGGGCTATGGGAGGAAACCCAATGCAGACACGGGAAGAACGTGCAAACTCCACACAGACAGTCACTTGAGGCCGGAAATGAAGCTGGCTTCCTGGCGCTGTGAGGGAGCAGATGCCTTCCACTGACCCAACCCAGACAAGCGTTGTCTGCGGCTGACCCTCGACGCCAGGCTTCACACCAAGTTTGGCCACCCAGTCAAGCCAAGATCCATCAATAAATCTATCAGAATGTCGCCTGGTATGGAGGGCATTAGCTACGAGGAGAGGTTGGAGAAACTTGGTTTGCTCTCACTGGAGCGATGGAGGTTGAGGGGCGACCTGATAGAAGTCTACAAGATTATGAGAGGCATGGACAGAGTGGATGGTCAGAAGCTTTTCCCCCCTGGTGTGGAAGAGTCAATTACTCGGGGGCACAGGTTTAAGGTGCGAGGGACAAGCTTTAAGGGACGAGTTTTTTTTTTTTACACGGAGGGTGGTGGGTGCCAGGAACTCACTGCTAGGGGAGGAAGTGGAAGCGAATACGATAGTGACTTTTAAGGGGCATTTGCAAAAATACATGAATAGAATGGGAATAGAGGGATATGGAAGGGTGGGGGGGGGGGGTTTTAGTTCAGTCCGGCAGCATGGTCAGTGCATGCTGTAATTATTTTTGTTCGTTTGTTTAGTTGGCCGCTTTGGGAGGCACAAGACACGATAGGTGAACAAAACGCTACACAAGTTTAACTCGCCCTAACAAATTAAACTTCACTCTTCTGAGACATTCTTCACATGCTTCAGATTTCAAAAGCATTACTCCACCTGCCTCTCCCTCAACATCACTGCATTAATAATTCTCATTTGTTCAGAAGAAAATGTCTAGCGCTGGCATGACAAACTGCGAGGGTTAACCATGCCCTCCAAGGAGCGACAAAGCCAGGTATTAAACGGCTGCAAAAGTGGAGTCACGTCTCCATAAAAAGATAAAGACAGGGCTCAGCACAGGAATGTGGTAAACAGGAGAGAGGGGCTGCACAGCCTGAGGGCAGCAGCACAGGCACTGTAAAATACTGCTGCCAAAATGGCAACCTCCCCAAAATACTCTGGCCAACTTTGCTTTAATGAGTCTCAGAACTTGCCCAGATGTTAAATAGAGACAGAGAGACACGGGGAGGTGGGGGAAACACAAGGGGGGGTGGAGGGAGACAGAAAGCGGAGGGGAGAGAGAGAGAAAGAAGTGGGGGAGGACTGGAGGTGGGGCAAAGGTATTTGATGCCAAGTTGGAGAACACGACATAATTATGTCTCAAGGTAAGAAGTTTCGTTATAAGAGAGCAAGAGAGAGACTAGAATGGTAGGGCTTTTTTGAAAAGAGCTAGTGAGAATCCAGTTGCAGAGTTCAGGATGAGCTGTGGCTGAGCAGGGGCAGGTATCGGAAAGGGCAGGTCTGAGGGGGGGAGCACGGGCATAAAGGAGAGTTGTCTCAACGGTGGAAGAGAAATTTCATGGGATTCAGCGTTAACTTCCCAGCTTCTCTTGAAACAAAATGGCCTGCTGCTCACGTACCTGCTAATCTCCTCTGCGCCCATGTGGAAGAGAACGTCAGTTGATGTCACTCCAAAGACCACCCCATTGATGTTCAGGGTGCAGGGATCGGAGACAAAGTGGATGCGCTGCCAAAAAAAGCAAATACACCAGCTGGATCAGGGTCTTTACACTTCCTCTTGCTCTCACCAACACCTTCCGCACTGTCCAGGCACTGGCTCCTAACATGGCTATAGTCCCACAGGCACGAAAATCCAGCTGTCACCTTCAGGGATTTTCAAAAAGGGGGAACAAACATTGGAATTCAGAGCAATTCAGTCCTTTGAGCCTGCTCTGGCACTCAACCACACTGATCTCTCCCTGGTCTCAAATCCACCTCCCCACATCCCTTTAACTTGTTTTTAAAATTAGAAATATATCCCCATCTCCCTCTTGAAACCACTTAATGATTCAGACTCCATCGCACTATGGGGCAGCGAGTCCCACAAATTCATCACCCTCTGCAAGAAGTAGCTCCTCATCTCAGTATTAAATCTACCACCTCTACCTATGACTTCTACTTCCAGATTGCCCCATAAGAAGGGATGCTTAGTCTAAATTTACTTTCTCGATCCCTTTTGGTGTTTCGTACACCTCAATCAGAACCCTGTCATCCTTCTGAACCTCCAAGAGGAGAGGGACTAATCGGACGGATCTTTCAAAGGGTCAACATGGACATGTTGGAGCAAAGTTCCTCTTTGGTGTTTTTAATCTAAGAGCAGGGTGGGGAGAGAGTGAGAGACAAGAGGAAGAACGGACCACACGCTTACATAGATAGATGAGAACTCAGGACTGGAAGAACTGGAACTGGATCCAAATGGCCAAGTGCAAAACCAGATGGCCAGCACAGCGCGCGCATGGCCGGGACACCGCACACGTGACCGGCGATCTGGTTTTGCAGTTGGCCAATCACCGGGGCCGCACAAGCAAAAGGGACGCGCGAATGCCTAGGACATTACTGGGAACGGGAAAATTTTAAAAGCTGAAGAGGTAGGGGCTGGCAGCTGGCCTCGTCCCTCCTGACCAGCGGCCTGTGAAGAATTACAGCTGGCACAGGAATAATAACAACTCATGCTGAATAGTCTTAGGGGTCAGCCTGCTAATAAATCATTAAAATGGGAGCCTGTTGGAACGGAAAGCCTCGTTTCCACTATCAAGCGGTTTCATTTTATAGAGTTCAATGCCCTCTTCTCCTCTCCCCTCTGTCAGGCAACGCCGAGGGGGTTATTGATCACAGCTGAAGAGGGAAGACGGGCAATCGATCAGACTCTGGCCTCTGGGATTCGGGGGTCAAATCCATTTCCAGGATGACACCGAATTCTGCCAATGGGATAGTGAAAGATGGTCATAAAGAATGGAAATCAGCCGGGAAAAGCTTCAACTCCCATCAGATTCAGGAACATGCATTGAAGCTCTGTTGTCACAGAGCTGGACACAAGTTAGCTACGAACAACCTAGCCCAGCCACCTGGAGAGATACCAGCATCGGGCATTGTCTCTGCTCAAAGAAAGCTGCACATGATTACATTTTTACTTTTAATTCCAGAATTATTACTGAAATGGCAGCAGGAGCCGCTGGGATACGAGGAGAGAGATAGAGAGAGAAAATACGGAGGGAGAAATACTTCACACACAAAGGCTTTCAAAACATCCCCAACCACAAGCGTAATAAATCAGAAGGTCATGGGTTCGAACACCACTGACCTCAAAAGGGAGGAGTGCTGCACTGCGGGAGGGTCAGTGCCGAGGGAGCGCCGCACTGCGGGAGGGTCGGTGCCGAGGGAGCGCCGCACTGCGGGAGGGTCGGTGCCGAGGGAGCGCCGCACTGCGGGAGGGTCGGTGCCGAGGGAGCGCCGCACTGCGGGAGGGTCAGTGCCGAGGGAGCGCCGCACTGCGGGAGGGTCAGTGCCGAGGGAGCGCCGCACTGCGGGAGGGTCAGTGCCGAGGGAGCGCCGCACTGCGGGAGGGTCAGTGCAGGGCGATTAGGTGGTGATGTCTTTCAAGTGAGACTTTAAATCGGTGCCTTCGCTTTCCTTGGAGGGGAAAGCAGTAGGTTCTTCCAGCACTTTTGGAAGACTAGCAGGCAGGAAGTGTCCACAATGTCCTTTGGTCAATATCTCAGTGAATCAAATGGACAGTCATTATCACACAGCTGCTCGCAGGACCTGGCTGTGGAATTGAAACAAGGCTGCAGTGTTTATCAATAATCTAAGATGCCTCTTTAAAGCTCTGCTCAAGAATTCCCTGAGGAAATATAGCTAAGTGGATTGTAAATTCCCCGTGAGATGAGAATGTCAAGAAATTAAGTGCAACAGAACGTTATAGATGCTGATTATTTATTGTAATTATGGTTCAGTCATCAGAACAGGGAGGGAGATAGCGACTTGCTTTTCCATAGAACAATTAACGTAATAAAATACATCTGCCTTTGGAGCAGAATAACGCTCTGTGAAATACGGGAATAATCTCACTGCCAGCACTGGGAAGGAGGGGTTTGTGGAGTGCGTGAGTGGAGTGCAGGGAAGGGTTGTCAGTGTGTTAGTCACAGGAGCAGACACTTTAACTCTCACATTTCGTGCAAGTACTTTAAGAATAAAATGGCACAGAGGATACGGCTAGGCTGAGCGCGCAAATCCTGCTGGATTTTTCCACAGAATCCCCATCGAACAGAGGAGGCCTTTCAGCCTATCGAGTCTGCCCACAACAGAGCATCTTACCCAGGCCAGCTTATCCCCATAACGCCAAATATTTATTCTTGTTAATCCATCTAACCGGCACATCTTTGAGCACTAAGGGGCAATTCAGCACAGCCAATCCTCCTAATCTACACACTAAGGGACAATTTAGCATGGCCAATCCACCTACCAGCACACGTTTAGACACTCGGGGGCAATTTGGGTGGGCTCGAGACAGAGGGAACCACAATGGGCCACAGAGAAACGCAGCCCCAGATCACTGAACTTTATGTGGCTGATAAAGAATCTTCCAGCTGTTAGTTGATTTGAAACTCCCTTCTGAGTAACAGTGCTCGAAACCGTAAAGGCTGTTCAACATCTATCACGATCCTGTGATTTGCTGCCTCAAAACAGCTTTGGCAGGAACAACTGTAAAGTATTCCTCCCCCCGCCGACTTGTAATTATCATTTCCACCCTGGGAAAAAGCTTCTAAAGGTTCACCTTATCTATACCTCTCATAATTTTATAAACTTCAATAAAATCTGCCCCTCAACCTCCATCTTTACAGGGAAAACAATCCCAGTTTATTCAATCTCTTCTCACAGCTAATCCTCATCCTTTTCTGCAATCTCTCCAAAACCTCCATATCCTCCTGGTAGTGTGACGATCAGAATTGGACACAGTATCCCAAACGTGGCCTAACCAACATTTTATACAATTATAACTTGCCAACACTTCTACTCGATGCTTCAGCAGGTAAGCAAGCCTTCATCGAAAGGCTGGACAAAAGGTTAAAATACCTCTTTGTCTTCTTTCCATGGCTCGAAGGAGTGGAAGGGCGCCTGAGGATAGACAAAGTCGTGATGGACGTCCCTCAGTGATGGCACAAAGACAAGACGCGATCCCGAGCTGCAGAAGGAAGGTGACGGTCAAAGACAGGCACGTCCACACGTGTAGAACATAAAACATAGAACACTACAGCACAAACAGGCCCTTTGGCCACAAGTTGTGCCGATTATATCTACACTTACCAGGCCATAGACCTATCTGTAACTCCCAATCCCATGTACTCATCCAGAAGTCTCTTAAAAGACCCCAGCGAGTTCGCCTCTACCACCACTGACAGCAACCAATTCCATTCACTCACCACCCTCAGTGAAAAACTTACCCCTAACATCTCCGTGTTCGCTCAATTTCATTCTCCAAGTGCAGCAATTTCGCCAGCAGTGTACAAGGTGAAACAAAATTCTTCAGACACTGACAGCAAGAATACAAAGCTTTGAAACAGAAGAGGTTTGCCACAGCACCCACTGAAGAGACAAGTTTTAAAGCGGTGTTTAATGTCACAAGTCATTCTCAGATGCTTGAAACAAGTACATTCAGCCAGAAGTCGATGACCAGGTAAAGGTGGAGAGAGTCATGCAATGGGATCACTGCAGGGCAGAAGGAGGCCATTCAGCCCACTGAGTCTGCACCAACACAATCCCATCCAGACCCCGTCACACCACATATTTACCCTCTAATCTGCGCAAGCCGGGACAATCTAGCACGGCCAATCAACCTAACCGTACACCTTTGTAGTGTGGGAGGAAACCCATGCAGACATAGGGAGTACGTGCAGACTCTGCACAGATAGTGACCCAAGCTGGGAATTGAACCCTGGCGCTGTGAGGCAATAGTACTAACCACTGTGCCACCCACAGTCAACTACATTGCTGTGGGTCTGGGGTCACACGTAGGCCAGACCAGATAAGGACAGCAGATTTTCTTCCCTGGAAGACATTAGAGAACCAGATAGATTTTTACTACAATTGACAATGGTTTCATGGTCAACAGTACATTCTCAATTCTAGATTTTTATTGAATTCAACTTTCACTATCTGCCGCGATGGGATTCGAATCCAGGGCCCCAGAGCATTACCCTGGGATTTTGCATCTCTAGCCCAGCGATAATGCCAATACACTACTGCCTCCCCCTAAGAAGTTAAGAATGACATTTACCACCATTCACAAGACAGCACCGTAGTTAGCACTACCACTTCACAGTGCCAGAGACCTGGATTCGATTCCCAGCTTGGGTCACCTCTGCGTTGAGTCTGCACGTTCTCTTCATGTCTGCGTGGGTTTCCTCCAGGTGCTCCAGTTTCCTCTTACAGTGCAAAGATGTATAGGTTAGATGGATTGGCCATGCTAAATTGACTCCTAGTGTCCAAAGATGTGCAGGTTAGGTGGATTGACCATGTTAAATTGTGCCTTAGTGTCATGGGGATTAGCTAGGGTAAATATAAGGGGTTGCAGGAGTAGAGTCTGGGTGGGATTATGGTCAGTGCAGACTCAATGGGCTGAATGGCCCTCTTCTGCACTGAGGGATTCTACAATTTCCCCCATTAGAGTACTCATATACACTCCAGAGGAAACTGGAGCACCCAAATGAAACCTAGGCAGGCATGGGGGAAGACCCTGCACTGACTGTGAACTCGGGTCCCTGACGCTGTGAGGCAGCAGTGCTAACCACTTTGCTGGCTAGATAAGACCAACAGATTCATGGGTGCTGCTCTGGAAACAGATGGGCCTTTGTGGAGTTCAGGGTTATGGGGAAAACAGATGCTTTGGGTTTATAGTCGGTGAGGGGCAAAGGGGCTTAATGTTAACATTTTGTACTATAAGGTTGTTTCTTTGTCGTGTTTTACTAGCTTTTTTCTCCTTTAATAAATGCTTTTGTTGTCGGTTAAAGGAAGAGGGTTTTTTTTTTATTCTGTTTCTGCAAACGTTTCTCAGTCATGACCCCAAGAGAACAAGACACAAAACCAGTGTTACAGGTTGGAGCACACTTACACTGAAAATCAGCAGGGTTTTGTAACACAGTGAATTATCCTCACACTTTCCCACACAGCACTCCCTCCGATATTTTGCTGCCCACTCACTTAACCTAAGTGTTGCTGTGCTTTGGTTCTGTACCGTACTGGGCGTGGGACAGGAAGTAACTGCGTGCGGTTGCGTGTGTAACAGAGCAGGAGAAGACAATCAAAAGCCCCACTGAATCACTGACAAGATTGCGAAGTTAAAGTTTATTTATTAGTGACAAGCAAGGCTTGCACTAACATTGCAATTAAGTTACTATAAAAATCCCCTCGTCACCCACACGCCTGTTCAGGTACACTGAAGAGAATTTAGCACAACTAATGCACCCTAACCAGTACGTCTTTCGGACTGTGGGAGAAAATCGGAGCATCCAGAGGAAAGGTGCAGACTCCACACAGACTGTGACCCAAGCCGGGAATTGAACCCGGGTCCCTGGCGCTGTGAGACAGAAGCGCTAACCCACTATGCCCGCTGTGAACTCTGGCAGAATAAAGAATCAAAGACAAAAGGCAGACAGAGGGAGAGAAAGGTAGTCAAAATTTGAGGTTGGGTCCTTGCAATGGAAAAGTTAATGGGGAAATGATTAAAGCCCATTTCATGGCTTGGGTCACTGTCTGCGCGGAGTCTGCACATTCTCCCTGGGTCTCTGTGGGTTTCCTGCAACCGCTCCAGTTTCCTCCCACAGTCCAAAAGACATGCTAGTTAGGGTGCATTGGCTGTGCTAAATTCTCCTTCAGTGTACCCAAACAGGAGTGTGGCAACTAGGGGATTTTCCACCGTAACTTCATTGCAGTGTTAATGTAAACCTACTTGTGGACACTAATAAATAAACTTTAAACTACTTCAGTCCACACTTCAAGACAAGCGAATAGTGCTGAGGTAAACCTTCTTGTGACACTAATAAACAAACAAACAAATTTAAACTTATGGCGCAACAACAAAACAGAATGGTGGGACATGGGTTTGTGAAGATTACCCTCCTCACCCCGCAAGCCATGCCACAGGATTAACAATCGGGGTAGAGTGGCGTGGGGCCAGCATTCAGAGAGTGCAGGATATATTAGTTACGAGGAAATCCGGTACAGAGGGGATCAGAACTCGAAAGAACGATCGATGGAAAGGAGACAGAACGGGAGAGACAGAGCTCACAGCACCCCCAACTGGTCACGTCATTGCTGTTTCTCAGCTGAAGATACACACACCAACTCAAAAATTCAACCCCGTTCCTACTGATGACAAACAACTAACACAGCCAGGGGAAACACTGAAGGAGTGGGGGAGAGAGAGAAGGAGCGGAGGGGGAGAGATAGAGTGAGAGCTGTTCTCCCTGATTAGGGACACACACAGCGATCCTTCATTCGGTTAAGAGATTGCCAATTGCTTCTGCTGGAGGTTAAGACAGCAAAGTTGCCTCCCAGCCCTCTACCTCCTATTGCAGTACCTGCACTGCAGCCCCACCTACCCCAGTTCCTGCTTTGAAACATGACGATTATATAGAAGTCAGAATAGAAACATACCCCCTCGTCCCTTCGATGATCCCCCTCATACATTGTTTAAAAACCTCTTGGTAGGTGACTGTCAGCTGGCAATTCTGGAAAGAAAAATATTGAGAACAATGAGAAGTGGGACAGCTCACCAGGCGAGCTGGGTGCTCAGAATCAGAGAGTCTCTACAGTGCAGGAAGCTGCCATTTGGTCCATCAAGCCTACACTGTCCACAATCCCATCCAGACCCTATCCCCCTAACTCCACGCATTCACCCCTAGTCCCCCTGACACTAAGAGGGTCATTTTCCACGACCAATCCACCTAACTTCTCATATTCATCTATCCACAGGGGTGAGGAGGGTAATCTGTATTCTAGCCACCTGTACTTCAAACAACGAGTGTTCCCAGCTGCTCCGTACGGATGGAGTGACTGTAAGGGTCAATCATGGCTCTGTTGGTGAAATCCTGGCACGGCAGGGGACACCAGGATGGCACCTTTGACACAGTAGCACTCTGTCCATCGTGGACCGGAAACGCTGACTTGGATATGGCGTTTACATCTCACACGAGAATCACAGGATCCCTACACTGCAGAAGGAGGCCATTTGGTCCATCGAGTCTGCACCAAACATAATCCCACTCTGGCAATTTCTCCATAACGCCACATGTAACCCTACCCTCTAATCCCCCTGACAATAAGGGACAATTTAGCACAACCAATCCACCTAACCTGCATATCTTTGGACATCCTAATTTTTACCCTAATTGAGCAAGGGACAATTTAGCATGGCCAATCCCCCTAACCTGCACATCACTGGACACTAAGAGGCAATTGAGCTTGGCCAATCCCTCTAACCTACACATCATTGCACACTAAGGGGCAATTTAATACAGCCAATCAATCTAATGCGCACATCTTTGGAGTGTGGTAGGAAACCGGATCATCCGGAGGAAACGCACACAGGGAGAATGTGCAGACTCCACACAGACAGTGACCCGAGGCCGGAGTTGATCCCTGGGTCTGTGAGGCAGCAGTGCTAACTCACCGTGGCATCGTGCCACCCATCTCGTGAACCTCTGGTTCAGAGACGAGAGACGATGCTACCTACTGAGGCAAGGTTAATGTTCCAGTGGCAGGAGTGCAAAACCGGAAAGCCAAATGAAAAGTAACTCTGGGGTGAATCTCCTTCACACAGAGGGCTGTGAAAATTGAACCGGAGACACAGTCTCAAAATCACATCCAGATATCCCCCTTGGAATGCAAGGCGGGGTGGGGGGATTCGGAGGAGGCTTGTGGAGAAAGAGCTGCCGACACAGGTAGAACAGCAGGGTAAGCTCTGCGTCTGAGTGGCCGGCTCCTGTTTCAGACTGACCAGGAATTAAACAAGTGTAGCCCAGGCTGTACCTCCGTTCCCCTTCCCATTCAGCCCCCTGTCGCTTTGCTAGCTCTCTGAAAGGTTAGTCTAACTCCTCCTCTGCTCTTTCCCTCATACCTCTGCAACTTTCTCCTTTTCCAGTATTGCTCCCTTTTGAAAGTTCCCATTGAATCTGCTTCTTTCAGGCAGCACCTTCCAGATCACAACAACTCACTGAAAAAACATTCCCCTTATCTCCCCCTCTGGTTCTCTCCCCGACTGCCTGAAATCAATCAAGATTTATAAATAAACCAACACCTGAAAGATCTTACCTCAATCTGTTCATGTTTGCTGTCCACAAATGGTCCCAGCTGAAGGGAGAAAAAAAGGAATACTGAAAATGAACACGATTCCCACACAAAGCAGCGAGTGAGAAAGCAAGAGCGAGCGGGGAGAGAGAGAGAGAGAGACGGGGACATACAGGGTAGGATCCAACTGAAAGGTTGGTGGAATGTGGAGTTAGTCCGGCAGTCCTTGGACTTACAACATGATTGGTTCAAGAAAACTGCGTCTCAGTCAAAAACATCAAGTCAGAACTGATTTCTCCCGAAGAACAATGTTATAAATGGGCAATTGGTTCTTGAACGAAGAATGCATATCCAAATTTTACCAAAACAGCCCAGAATTGTATATTCAAATCGATTATAAAATGAAGTAATATAGCAATCATTTCATTTGATAAAACATACATTTTAACAAAAAGTTTGGAAACACAGATCCAGCAAATAAAAATGGGTCAGAACAGTAGCTAAGCGTCGAGATGGGGAGATGAGCAGGACAAACATCAGCACAAATGTTCAACTTGTTCACAGGCACAGTAATAGAATCCTGACAGCGCAGAAGAGGCCATTCAGCCCATCGAGTCTGCACTGACCATACCTCCAAACAGGCCCTATAACCGTAACCACATATTTACCCTAGCTAGTGTCCCGACACCAAGAGGCAATTTAGCATGGCCAATCCACCTAATCCGCACATCTTTGGATTGTGGGAGGAAACGGCAGCAACTGGAGAAAAGCTCCGCAGACACAGGGAGAAGGTGCAGACTTCACATAGATAGTCACCCAAGCCAGGAATTGAATCCAGGTCCCTGGTAACAGTGTGCTACCGTGCTGCATGATATTGCAAAGTAGAAACAGGTCCTAAATTTATAAACGCATTTTTATAAGTCCCAGAAGGACATGGGGGCTTTGGAGGGAGTACAGAAAAGGTTTATCAGATATTGCCTGGTATGGAGAGGTATAAGCTATGAGGAGAGATTGAATAAACCGAGAGTGTTCTCCCTGGAAAGAAAGAGGCTAAGGAACCACCTCATATAAATTTATAAAATTATGAGAGGTAAAGATAGGGTGAACAAAGAACAACAAAGAACAAAGAACAACACAGCACGGGAAACAGGCCCTTTGGCCCAACGAGCCCACGCCGCCATCCTAATGTCTAATATAGGGAATAACGTCTAATATAGAGACCAATATAGGGAAAATTTGTTACCCGATCAGCCTAAGAGCACATTTTTGGGATGTGGGAGGAAACCGGAGCACCCTGAGAAAACCCACGCAACCACGGGGAGAACACGCAAACTCCCGCAGACACAGGCCCAAATCCATGTGTCTGCACAGCAACAGCGATAGTCTCTGAGCTGTCATGTTGCCCATCTGATGGTCCAGTTTAAGCACACACTAACGACGTGAAGCAATAGGCCACTCCTGAAGGAACCTCCAGGAGCAGCCCTCGCACGACCTGCCGAAGGCATGCACCTTGTTGGTCAACAAGGTGGACCGAATAGATAGGTGGGGGCTTGGAGGGCTGTTACAGTGCTGTACTGTTCTTTAAGTGCCACTCATTGTAACTTGAACACTGCAAAGTTGTGTATGCTTTATTACCAGGTGTTGATAGCGTTGTTACATTTCAGCTGGTATGGCCTACCTGTAAACTCAGTTTACCCTAATTGAGCGAGTGGACACAGACCTCACCAAGTCTTAGCAGCTTCCATTAAGACTACAGACAACCTACCAAAGATGTTACAGGATAATAGGGCAAGGGACCATGAGCAAATTATGACAGAGAGTAATCGCAAACAGAGCGATAAGAAGCAAGCGCACTTTGGGAAGTAAAATGACATTAAGATACAGGTTTACTTTGGAGCGGAAGGTGGCACGCACCAGAATACAGATGTCAGGCTGGTCCCTGTTGATGACATCGATCAAATCCATCATGGGGTCATAGGTGATGCTGTCCGAGGTGGTGTAGGGTCCGCAGGCCACAAGGACCATCTGCTGCTCCAGACCTAGATATACCAACCACAGCTCATTAAACTCCACACGACAAGAACCCACCCTCCCCTCCCACCATCTGATCCACAAGAGAATTCTGGTGGAGCAGTCAAACTCTGCAGTGTTTGAGAAAAGGAACAACATCACACCAGGCCCACGCTCGCTGAGGAGATCACAGAGCACAGAATTCTATACTGAGGGGATTCACGTCACATCAGGTACAATGTCCTTCTGTTATTGAGTAAGCACTGATCAACTGGTGGCCTTTTAACTGTCGAGAAATATTGAATTTTGGACTGGACTCCAATTCTCTACAAAAGAGAGGGCGTGACCCGAAGGACGAGGGTTGAGGGATGGTCAATTAAGATGATGTTGCCACTTGTTGTGGGGGGGACTAGAATAGGGGGCCATCAATATAAGATGGTGAATGATAGATCCAATGGGAATTCAGGAGAAACATCTTTACCCGAGGAGTGGGGAAAAATGAGGGACTGGCTCCCACAGGAGGACAGCGGGGAGAATGTGAGACTCACGCCTATGGGCAGTGCTCAAGGTGAATAGTACTGATATGTTTGGGACAGGGGTGGGTGGCGGTGAAGTTGAATAAACACGAGGGAGCGATGAATAGAAAACGTTTATCGAGAGAGATGTAGAGAGGTGGCAGATGCCTCAAGTGGATCAGAAGCACCAGTCTCGACCGAATGGGCCAAATGGCCTGTATCAGTGTTTGTAAATATTTTACAAGTCCAATTTCTATAAATGAGAGACACAAAGTCAATTAAAGATATTATCTTGATAGAACAAGGGGTCATGGCCTTAGGGTGAGGGGGGGCTATGTATAAGACGAATATTAGAGGGCAGTTTTTCACATAAAGGGTAGTGGGGGTGTGGAATGCACTGCCGAGTAAGGTGGTGGGAGCAGGCACGCTAGGGTTGTTTAAGGGTCTCTTGGACAGCCACATGAGCGGTCTGCAGATAGAGGGATATAGCAGGACTGTCTAAATGTCTTATTTGTTTCCACAGGCAATTCGGTTCACCTTGTTGACCAACAAGGTGCATGCATTCAGCAGGTTGTGCGAGGGCTGCTCTTGGATGTTGCTTCAGCAGTGGCCTAGTGCTTCAAGTCGTTAGTGTATGCTTAAACTGGACCATCTGATGGGCAACATGACAGCTCAGAGACTATCGCTGTTGCTGTGCAGACACATGGATTTGGGCCTGTGTCTGCGGGAGTTTGCGCGTTCTCCCCGTGGTTGCGTGGGTTTTCTCCGGGTGCTCCGGTTTCCTCCCACATCCCAAAAATGTGCTCTTAGGCTGATTGGGTAACAAATTGTCCCTATATGGGAATCTTCCACAATAGGCATAGCCTAAAGTCATGGATATGTCATTAAGACGTTAGGACGGTGGCGCGGGCTCGTTGGGCTGAAGGGCCTGTTTCCCATGCTATGATGCTCTTTGTTCTTTGTACTTTATACACTACCTCATACCCATACAGAACATCCCAAAGCGCTCATTAAAGTACTTCTGTTAGAATTGCAATCACTCTGTAATACAGGGTAACGGAACAGTCAACTCTGCCTAGCTGGTGGTACAAGTTATTTTATTCACTCGCCTTCAAAAGGCTCATCCTCTGCAGACTGTTTCTCAGCTTTGTAGAAAGGCAGCGGCACTCCCTGCAAAACAGGCACAGGGGAAACTCACTCATTGTAAAGAAATGCAATAACTCAGGGATCTCACTGAATGAGAAATCGTGGACAGTGTTTTATTACTGAGCACACGATGGTCAGACTGCATCCCCTTCAATCACACAGACAACCCCATTTCACAGTCCCAGTGTCAGACTGACTATATCCCCCGCCTCACCAGACACCTCTATCACCCCCAATCTCTCACTGACTGTATCTCCCTCACCCGGATAGCCCCATCACTCCCAATCTTACACTGACTGTACCCCCCTCACCCAGATACCCTCATCACTCCCAATCTTACACTGACTGTACCCCCCTCACCCAGACAGTCCCAATCTCACACTGATTGTATCCCCCTCAGTAAGAATCTGGCAACACCAATTTTAAATCCAACCGATTTATTTGATAGTAAATCTGCGAGCTTTCGACTGTTTCGTCTTCGTCAGGCAAATGCAGTGTTCTGGTCTGCAATTTGCCTGACGAAGACAAAAGAGTCGAAAGCTCGCAGATTTACTCTCAAATAAATCGGCTGGATTTAAAATTGACGTTGCCAGATTCTTACTGAGTTTACCCCAGTCCAACGCCGGCATCTCTACATCGTGTATCCCCCTCACCCAGACAGCCCATCATTTGACACCCACAGTGTGAGCTGCAGACAGAAGGAACAAGTATAAAAAGCAACAGAAGGCAACACAGCCACGGCCCAGAGAGGGCATGGAGAGTGCACAGTGCAGGACGTGAATGAGAAACACACCAGGACAGACAGCAAGGGACACGAGAGAAGTCGACTGCGGAGAAAACACACTCCAGAGGATCAGGGTAACGAGAGAGTCACAGGGGACACTTCAGAGAAATAGATATACAAGCACGAGAGGCGGGTGTTCGACAATTCTGACACAGGGAAGCACACACCCTTTGTTTGCCCCTTTCCCGTGGCAGCGTAATCAAGTTGGGTAACCATTTTGTGGTGGAATAATCGAGAGCTAATCTGTTGCCTGGCTAAATATGACTGAATGCCCCCAGCTCAATTACTGACCTCGTACAAGCGGGAAGCCACCACGCGCTGGCCAGTGCTGTTGGTCCCCTCCACAGCCACCACCTGGTGAAAGTAAATGGCGTCACAATCAGTTCCAGTGTTCGTCGCAGAACTAACCACAGGCAAACTGCGGAGACAACTCCTCTCCTCCACAAGAAAATCTCTGGGACGTAAATCGGAAGTTTAGTCCAGAAATCACTGTGTTAACGTTAAACACTCTGTTTTAACACAGGTTTATATCTGCATGCTTCTGCACTGTGGCTGTTCCTACACCATGCTGACTGCAGTGGGTTCAATGGGTTACCACCGTCTTTTCAAACGCAATTGGGGAGGGAAATTAAAATGCTGGCCTAGTCAGCGACACCCATATCCCGCGGCCAAATATAGAAATAACAGCAGGAAGATTATATAACAGGCACATGGAATATTCATCCACCAGCCAAGTTCTGATTAATTTGTAGGAACGACGGGGGGGTGCTAACCACTGTGCTATCTGCCGCCTTTGTGTGAAAAGAATGGTGTTTTGAAAGCTGTAATTGCCAAGAGTTCATACTCTCCGAGTGCATTTTGTACACTTTATGTTGGAAGTTATCTGGGTCTGCCAATAAGTACTGGTTTTCATAGGTTTCGCTTTACCTACACCTCCTCCAGCACTACCATCCTGAAATCAGATGGGTATGATAGGGCCACATCTCTGGACTGCAGGCAAACACGCACTGAATGAGTTGACCCTGGCGATGTTCCACGCACCTGCCCAGGGAAGAGCGAGTACTCCTTTAGCTCACACAGATCCACTGGCACTTGCAGTCCTCCGGAATGCTTCAGGTCCCCCTGCAATATCACCGACTTTGCGTTGAGTTTTCCATTGCTGTCGCACGCGATCTGCCCCAGGTAGGTTACAGGCTCCTGCGGCGAATGGAAAGGTACAATTGTAGTCAGGGTAACAGGCAAAGCCAGTGAATGAGAATCTGCTTCATTCTGCTAAGTCCCAATATGTCCAGTTCATCTCTCAGGAAAAGAAAGTTAGACCACATTTGGCCCTTCGAGGCTGCCCTGCCATTCAATACTAGTGTGGCTGATCTGTGCCAGTCTCAGCTCCTTTTCTGCGCCTTCCCCCCTCTATTTCTCCATCTATCACATATTTATCCACCTCCACTTTAAATACTTTGAACGTTCCAGCCTCCAGCACCCCTTTGGGGCACAGAATTCCAAAGTTCACCACCCCCTGCGAGAAGAAATTGCTACACGCCTTAGTTTGAAATGAGCAGCGCTTTACTTGGCGAGACTGCTTTTGGAATATTGTGAGCAGTTCTGGTCACTTCACTGTAAGAGGGATGTGGAAGCATTGGAGAGAGTGCAGAGGAGATTTACCAGGATGCTGCCTGGTTTGGAGGGTACGAGGAAAGGTTGAGGGAGCTGGGGCTTTTCTCATTAAAGCAGAGGAGGACGAGCGGCGACTTAATAGAGGTTTATAAGATGAAGAGAGGGATAGATAGATTCTGCACGTCCACTCTATTTCCTCAGGTGGGTAATAGAGGGCATAGCTATAAGGTTCATAGTGGGAGATATAGGAGGGATGTCCAAGGTAGATTCTTTACTCAGAGTGTGGTTGGGATATGGAATGGACTGCCTGCTGTGATAGTGGAGCTGGACACTATAGGAACTTTCAAGCGGTTATTGGATAGGCACATGGAGCACACCAGAACGATGGGGAGTGGGATAGCTTGAGCTTGGTTTCAAAAGCTCAGCACAATACCAAGGGCTGAAGGGTCTGTACTCTTCTATATATATCTTATAGTGATGTTGTTCAAGATTCTTCCACAATCTCACCGTGTACCCTGTCAAGCCCCCTCAGCGTTTTATATGTTTGAATAAGGTCATCCCTGACTCTTCCAAATTCCAAGGAACACAGACCCAGGTTATTTAGATTTTCTGGCTCAGATAATCCTCTCATCCCAGGAATTAGCCTGGTGAATCTCCTTTGGCTGTCTCCAGTTTTTAGGAAAGGGGACTAAAACCGTACGCAGTATTCCAGATGTGGCCTCACCAACACCTTCCTATTTTTAAACGCTAACCCCTTTGCAATAAAGTTCAAAACGTTGTTCACCATTGTTGGACCTGCATAATAGATTTCTAGAACACCCAGATCCCTCTGCACTTCACTCACCTGCAGTCACTCTCCATATAGATAATAATCTGCCTTCTGACTCCTCCACCAAAGTGCGTGACCTCACACTTCCCCACATTAATCTCCATTTGCCAGGTTTTTGCCTAGTAACCCAATCTATCTCTATCCCACAGTATCCTCAGTACAACCTGCCCTTTCAGCTATCTTTGCATCATTGGCAGATATGGAAGTCTTTCATTCTGTTTTTTTCCTCCAGGTTATCAATGGACATAGCAAATAATTGCGAGCCAAGAGCTGATCCCTGCGGTACTTCACTGGTCACGTCTTTCCACTCGGGAAAGGACCCATTTATTCCAACTCCCTGTTTTCTATCCGATATCCAGTTTTCAATTCACGTGAACACTCTTCCCCCCAATTCCAGGGGTTTTTACATCACGCACCACCTCGTCAAATACCTTTTGGAAATCTAAATACATGGCATCTACAGCTTCCCATCTATCTGGGCAGCATGGTGGCACAGTGATTAGCACTGCTGCCTCACAGCGCTCGGGACCTGTGTTCGATTCCCAGCTTGGATCACTGTCTGTGTGGAATATGCAGGTTCTCTCTGTATCTGTGTGGGTTTCCTTCCTTAATCCAAAAGGCATGGTGCTTAGGGTGCACTGGCCATGCTAAATTCTCTCTCACTGGTATCTAAGCCGGAGTGTAGCCAGTAGGGAATTTTCACAGTAACTTCACTGCAATGTTAACATAAGCCTAATAAACTAATACTAATAAAACCTGAACTTAAAAAAAAATTGGAGGTTACAGAGAGAGGTAGTGGGAGGTAGGGGGCTAGAGGAGGTTACAGAGATGGGGGGGGGGGGGTGAAAGGGGCAAGAGGAGGTTACAGAGATAGGGAGGGATGAAGGGGGCTAGAGAGGTTACAGAGATTGGGGGGGTGAAGGGGCAAGAGGAGGTTACAGAGATAGGGAGGGATGAAGGGGCTAGAGGAGGTTACAGAGAGAGATAGGGAGGGATGAAGGGCTAGAGGAGGTTACAGAGATGGGGGAGGTGAGGGGGGCTAGAGGAGGTTACAGAGATGGGAGGTGAGGGGCTAGAGGAGGTTACAGAGATAGGGAGGGATGAAGGGGCTAGAGGAGGTTACAGAGATAGGGAGGGGATGAAGGAGTTACACAGAGAGAGGAGGTGTAGGGGGCTAGAGGAAATTACTGAGATAGGGATGGGGTAAAAGGGCTATGCAGGATTGAGAAGGGGTGTAGGAGGTTACAGAGATAGGAAGGGGGGCAGGCTATGCAGGATTTGAACACATTTGAAACTCGAGCTTTGCTGTACTGGGACTGAGTTTATTCAGTAAACATAATACGTCAGCGGTGATTGGGACTCAGTGTCTGTCGGATATCAACATGCAATAAACTCAGAAGAAGCACTGCTGCACTAAACGACATTCCCATTTGTAACGCGGGAAGTTAGTGAAGGAGTTCATTTTATTTAGGGTGACAATGAGGTCCAGGTTGTTAGGAGAACCTCACCTGAGCTGGCATTGCCACTGAGCGGAAATCCTCAATTCTGTAATGATCTTTCAGCACCTGACCCAGCTCCTCAATCCTGACATTTAGATCTGAAAACGGTGAATCAACAGGGGGTCAGAACTATTCATTTATGATCTATTTTCTCAGCACACCCCCAGAGGGTGAGGCACGGAGTCTCTGACAATCCACGCTTTCTCTCTCATACCTCACCCCCTGAGTCAACAGGATAAATGTCCATCTGCTGTACACCTAGGAACAGCGCCACAGCTGAACCTGAACTTCACTCGAAGCACAGTGTAGCCAACAGGGGCAGGAGGGCCCTGGGCTCCAGTCTCATGACTTTTCATACTCATTAGTGCTCAGCTGTGCTGCGTGTCTGGGATCATAAGGCGGCATGGTAGCACAGCAGTTAGCACTGCTGTGTCACAGCTCCAGACACCCGGGTTCGATTCCGGGCTTGGGTCACTGTCTGTACGGAGTTTGCACACTCTCCCCGTGTCTTCCTCCCACAGTCCAAAGATGTGCGGGTTAGGTTGACTGGCCATGCTTAAAATTGCCCCTTAATGTCCTGAGATGTGTAGGTTAAAGGGATTAGTGGTTAAATATGTCGGCATATTGGAATAGGGCATGGGTGGGATCGTGGTCCGTGCAGACTCGATGGCCTCTTGCTGCACTGTAGGGATTCTAATTCTATGAAGTTGTCGCAACACTTACTTAATACATGCAGGCCACACTGGGTAAGGATAGCAGATTTCCTTCCCTAAAGAACATTAGCAAGTTTTTTCCAACGATTGTTTCATGGTCACCATTACATTTAATTCCAGGTTTTTATCAAATTCAAATCTCATCAGCTGTCAAGGTGGGATTCGAACCCGGGTCCCCAGAGCATTACCCTGGTTCTCCGGATTTCACTCGTCCAGTGACTCCCCGAGTTCCCTCTATCGACCAAATAGAATCTTTTAACCAACTTAAACCTCCTCCACCTTCCATACTTGAAAGACCCACAAAGCCTCGTCTCTGTGGCCCGTCCTTGGAATTTAACCCTTCCACTTCCGGGACGGTTCAGCGCTGTATCTACCTCCTGAGGTGACAGCCTCAGAAACTGGCTCTGGACGGGTGGGGTGGTTATGATTTCAGCCACACCCCATCCTGCTGATTTCCCAATGGTGACCTGCTGCCCCAGTTGCAGAGGGGAGCGGAGAAAGGGTTTCCAAAGAGGATGCTGTCTAACTGATCCTATGGTTCCCCAGCCACGTCAGAGTTGCTACAGGAGGATAAGAAAGCGGCAGCCAAAAGGATAGTTACCATCGCGGACGTCACGCAGCTTCTGGAACATGTACTTGAAGCGTTTGGTGATGGAGTCCTCGGGAGCCAGCAGCAGTTGAACACTGGCACTCCTGTTCCCCACGCCATGCCAGCTGGCTCCTTGCACCATGCCAAAGGAGGCGACAACCTCACCGCGGTTACCTCTGGAACTGTACTTCTGGGAGGGAGTAGCACTGAGGAGAGAAAGAGGGAAAAGAAATAACTCACCCACTGCCACAAGGGTGTTTAATAAAACAACATTAACATCCAGGAGTGGAAAGCAGGCAGAATCAGAGCCCGAGCCACGTATGGTGAGATTGGGGACAGGCGACCAAAAACACTGCCCAAACAGGGTGGGCGGGGATCACTCACAGAAATAAAAAGCAGGGGTGTAAAAAAGAAAATTTGGGTCTTATTTCCTACCTGAGAATTTACTGCCATCATATTACACTGACATTGTTAAGATATGCAGCACAAAGATTCTAAAAAAAAACCTCAAAGTGGAAATACTGTAAGATATAGGTGCAGAATGAGGCCACTCGGCCCATCGAGTCTGCTGCACCATTCAATCCTGGCTGGTATTTTTCTCATCCCCATTCTCCTGCCTTTTCCCCATAACCCCTGATCCCCTTATTAATCAGGAATCTATCTATCTCTGTCTTAAAGACATTCAATGACCCGGCCTCCTCTGCGGCAGAGAGTTCCACAGATTCCCCACTCTCTGGCTGAAGAAATTCCTCCTCATCTCTGTTTTAAAGGATCGTCCCTTTAGCCTGGGGTTGTTGCCTCTGGTCCTAGTTTTTCCTACTAGTGGAAACATCCTCTCCACGTCCACTCCATCCAGGACCTCGCAGTATACTGTTAAGTTTCAACAAGCTCCCCCCTCATCCTTCTAAACTCCAACAAGTATAGACCCAGAGTCCTTAACCATTCTTCATACAACAGCCTCTTCATTCAATGGATAATTCTTGTGAACCTCCTCTGGACCCTTTCCAAGGCCTTCCTTAGATTCAGGGTCCAAAACTGTTCACAATACTCCAAAAGGTGTTTGACCAGAGCGTTACACAGCCTCAGAAGTACATCCCTGATCTTGTATTCTAGCCCTCTCAATATGAATGCTGGCATTTCATTTGCCTTCCTAACTGCCGACTGACCCTGCACATTAACTTTCACAGAATTTTGAACAAGGACTCCCAAATCCCCTTGCGGTTCCGAATTCTGAATTCTCCCCCATTTTGAAAATAGTCCAAGCCTCTATCCTTCTGACAAAGTGCAAAACTTCATGCTTTCCCATGCTGTATTCCAGCTGTCACAGCAGATGATTCAATATGTGAGAAGGGGAAACTTAAATGAACATTTTCAAGATAACGCACATCTTTACTTGGAGAAGTGCAGCTCCTACAGACAGTGGAACAACCTGACGAGAGATAGAAAAGCACAGGTACAGGGACAGTCAGTGGGTACAGGGGAGTGTAACGGTTAGCACAGAGAGACAGTCAGTGGGTATAGGGGAGTATAACAATTAGCACAGAGAGACAGTTAGTCTGTGAGTACAGAGGAGTATAATGACACACGCTGCTGTGTCCGCCCTGGATCTTCCACTGGCCTTTACCTTGGAGAGAACGAAGCCGGAGAGAAGAGGAGACGTGGGCTGCGGGACAGTGACAATTTCTTCGACTGTGGCTGTTCCGGGGTGGTCAGCACTCGCTTCTGTGACCCTGCCTATGGAGCAAAAATAAATCCTTCAGATCAAAGTGTGAACTGGAAGCAAACCCCCCCAAAATACATCTCAAACCACCCTCTGCCAAAATACATCAACTCCAACTCCCCCACCAAAACACAGCCCAGCCCCAACCCCAAAAACACAGCCAGCCCCAAGCTCCAAAAATATCACCAGACCCTCCCACAAATCCAACCCAAAAAATACAGCCAGTCTGCCCCGCTCCCAGGAAATATAGCCAGCATCCCCCAAATAAAGAAATACAGCCAATGCCCCCACCACCAAAAAAATACAGCCTGCACCTGCCCCCAAACCATCCCCAAAATACAGCAACCCCTCCCCTAACTGCGAACTACATGACAGCAATGGCAAAGCACAGCAACAGAGCTGGGGCTTCACAGTGGAAAAACGTCAGTAAACCCACAGCTCAGGGAGGAGAGAGGCAAGGAGTTGCATTTGGACCTTCCAGGGGATCTGGGTCCGTTGTGTCAGGTACCTTAGCTGGCGTGGTGTAGGAATCCAGTAGGTTCTCTTCCTCTGTCTCTGCTTGTACACTGCCTGGAGTTAAGGGCTGTACAGTAACTCAGTTATTGCTGATTCAATCCCTTTCCAAACAAGTCTTCACATCAAATTGACAGCACACATATTAGAATACCACATTAACACCGCACACACTAACCAGTACTAATGCTGTGTACTAGTCAGTATTAATAGTGTATTAAACAGCATTAATACTACATGTATTAGTATACTGAGCCTTCACCCACTCTCTGCAGAGACCAGGGTCTTTCTCTACGTTTTGTTACACCCGCCCACACCTTCAATGCATTTCAGTAACTGTCCTCGAATCAAACTCCCTCATGACCATGATCAAAATCTGCGCCACCAGCTTATCCGGTCTCACCTCGGAGCTTCACGACTCTGTGCAGGATTTGAGCTCAGAGTCAGCCCGGGGCTTCAAGACTGCAGGAGTGCTGCAGAGTCAAAGGGGCGTCAGTATTCCAGATGGAACAAGATAGTTGTGTCCACAGCAGCATTAATCCCTCAGCAGCAGCAGCAAGACACACACAGACAGAATAACAGGCAGTCTGAGATGTGTAAACGTGCTGACAGCATTTGATAACATCACAGTTAATAAACACCAAACTGCGCTGCTCTTTAAAGGCAATTGAGGAGATGGATGAATTTGTTTTTTACTGCACAGTAGACTGTTCGGCCTATTGTATCCATCTCCTCATTCAGCAATCACTGGCTAACGAGTATGAGTGACCGCCTTAGAAATTCCCACACGACTTCTAAAGGGTGTCTGGACAAATCCATGACTAGGATAGAAAAAAAGAGATATGGCTCCTGGAAAGGTTCGGGGTTTTAGTTCAGTCAGGCAACGTGGTTGGTACAGGCTTGGAGGGCCGATGGGCCAGTTCCTGCGCTGAATTTTCTTTGCTCTTTGAGGCCG
Organism: Sphyrna mokarran; assembly: GCA_024679065.1. NCBI lineage: Eukaryota > Metazoa > Chordata > Chondrichthyes > Carcharhiniformes > Carcharhinidae > Sphyrna > Sphyrna mokarran. Next base: position 3,718,724 of record JAGIQG010000039.1, on the reverse strand, counting down.
TTCTGTCCATCAAATCTGCATCAATCACAATCTCTCGCAGCCATTCATTTACCCAATCTAGTCCCCCCCGAAACTAAAGGGCAATTTAGCACAGACAATCCACCTAACCACACATCCTTATAGTAAGGCTGCACAGTGGGTCAGCACTGCTGCCTTACAGTGCCAGGGACCTGGCTTGGGTCACTGTCTATGAGGAATTTGTATGTTCTCCCCGTGTCTGCATGGGTTTCCTCCAGGTGTTCTGGTTTCGTCCCACATGCTGGTTATGGTGCTAAATTCTCCCTCAGCGCCCAAAGAAGTGGCGGTTAGGTAAAGTTAATGTTTATTTATTATGTAAGGTTTACATTAACACCGTAACGAAGTTACTGTGAAAATCCCCTAGTCGCCACACCCTGGCGCCTCTTTGGGTATACCGAGGGAGAATTTAGCACGGCAAATCTACCTCTAACCAGCATACCTTTCCGACTGTAGGAGGAGACCAGTGCACCTGGACGAAACTCATGCAGACACAGGGAGGACGTTCAGACTCCACGCAGACAGTGACCCAAGCCTGGAACCGAACCTGGATCCCTGGCACTGTGAAGCAGTAGTGCTAATTTCTGTGCCACCTTGCTGCCCCACGTCACTGGTCATGAGTTCTGTGGGTCCTTGTGCGGCTGATGAACCCAAACCTGGGACGACATCTTCGACTGCACGCGCGGCGGGTGTTTCTGGGAGATGGGTTTGATCCTTGCAGGGTTTCCTTCGTTATCCATTGTGACTATCTATCAAATTGCAGCTTCGAGAAGCTTCCCCAGCACTGAAGTTAAAATGGGTGTTTTCGGAGATTACCACAGTAACTGACTTGTTACCCAAAACCTTCTCCCGAGAACACTGCACACGTGTTGGACTTGTTTCAAAGGATACAGCTCTTCAAGAGTGTTCAGGTCCTGCATGGGTGCTCGGTGGTTCTGTCTGACTGTTGCTGGGCGAGTCTTATTGGTCTTTTTGCTAAGGATCTGCCAAAAACAAAAAAAAACATTTCTCGGGTCAGGTAGAGGCAGGGGTGAGGACAATGTTCAGCTGGCTGTCTCAATGAATGAAATTCGAAGGATAATTACTTTGATTCACTAGTCTTCATTCTGGAGTTGGAGATCTGTGACCACTCTGCACTACCTCCTTTCATACATCAGTTTGATAACATTTATAACAAAGAACAAGAATAGTACAGACTAGGAACAGGGCCCTTTGATTCTCCATGTCTTTCCCCCTCTCACCTTGAACCTGTGCCCCCCCTTATAATTGACACCTCCACCCTGGGGGAAAAGCCTCTGACTATCCACACCTCTCAACATTCTGTAGACCTCTATCGGGTTTCTCCTCAGCCTCCGCCTTTCCAGTGAAAATAATCCTAATTTATTCAATCTCTCCTCATAGCCACCACTCCTGAGACCAGGCAACATCCTGGTGAACCTTCTTTGCATCCTCTCCAAAGCTTCCACGTCCTTCTGGTAGTGTGGTGACCAGAAATGGAAGCAATACTCCAAGTGCGACCTAACTAAAACTTTATACAGCTGCAATTTAACTTCCCGTACTCGATGCCTTGGCTGCGTGCCTTCTTGACCACTTTAACTACCTGTGTTAGGGAACTGGAGACTTGTATGCCCAGATTCCTCTGTATGTTGATGCTTCTAAGAGCTCTGACATTTACTGTATAATTTGCACCTCAACGCGACCCTCCAAAATGCACCACCTCGCATTTATCCACACACAACTCCATTATCATTATTTTATACTGATGACCCCCTACTTCTGATCTCCCCCTCCAAACAGTGGAAACACCTTCTCTACATCCACCCTACCAAAATCCCCTTCATCATTTTAATAACTTTGATCAGGGTCCCTCCCTCTCCCTACTTCTTTTTCGAAATCACAGAATCCCTACAGTGCAGGAGCCATTCAGCCCATCAAGTCTGCACCAAAAGCAATCCCACCCAGGCCTCTCCCCGTCAGCCTGCACATTTACCCATTAATCTCTCTACTCATCCAAGGACACTAAGAGGCAATTTAGCATGGCCAATCCACTTAACCTGCGCATCTTTGGAGTGTGGGAGGAAACCCAAGCAGACACAGAGGGGATGTGCAAACTTCACGCAGACAGTGACCCAAGCTGCGAACCAAATCTAGATCCCTGGAGCTGTGAGGCAGCAGTGCTAACTGCTGTGCAATCGTGACACCCCATGTCCCTTTCTAGAAAAGGAACTTTTGCAGTTCTGGTAGATCAGTTTTGCCCTCTCTCCTGTGCTGTTATGAGCTTTCTGTAAACTGGTGCTCAGGGCTGCTCACAGCAGTCAGAGCACGTGACACTTTCTGAATCCGTTACCTCATGTTCAAAGATTTCCACATTGTCCGTGTTGAGGGCAATGCCATTTCGTGTTGTGCTGAACGCAAACCATTCATTCACAATGTCTTCCTCCTTCAAACGATACGTGATGCAGTGCTCCAACACTACAGAGGAGAGATAACAGGCTGTTTAAAACCCTCTGATCCTAAAACACACACCACCACACTACACCACACAACGCATACAAACAACACACACACACAAACACATGCCAGACTGCTCAGCAACCATATTCAAAACCCCACAAACGCAGCTATTCAACAAAACAGCATCCCAAGGGATCCTAAAAGAAGGATCCTGCTGAAATAGTGGGTGTTAATATTCCAAAAATCCTGGGATTCTGCAGAACCATAGAATCCTACAGTGCAGGAGGCAAGGTTTGTTTTAAAACACAGAGCGTGTGGGTGCCTGGGGTTTTTCTTTGTTCTTTGATGCCATTCTGTCCATCGAGTCCGCACGACCATAATTCTACCTTAGCCCCTAACCCCATGCTGCTAGTCCCCTGACACAATCTAGCACGGCCAATCCACCTAACCCACACATCTTTGTAGAATGATGGCGCAAGGGTTAGCACTGCTGCCTCACAGCACCAGGGTCCTGGGTTCAATCCCCAGCTCGGGTCACTGACTGTGCACATTCTGCTTGGGCCACGCTAAATTCTCTCTCAGCGTAACCTGAGCAGGCACTAGAGTGTGGCGACTAGGGGATTTTCACAGTAACTTCATCGGAATGTTAATGTAAGCCTTAATTGTGACTAATAAAACTTAAACTTACTTTGAAGTACGGGAGGTTGGGAAAACTGTCCTTATTCAACAAGAGAGACAAAAATCCAGTAACTATAGAATGATTAACCTAACATCTATTGTTGGAATCAATTATTAAAAGAGCAATAGTGGCACATTTGGAAAATCAATCTTTCAGGAAGATTGCCTTGGGCAGGGTGCAGAGAAGATTCATAAGAACATAAGAAATAACATTCACCAGGATACTGTCTGGGGTGAAGCATTTAAGTTATGAAAAGGGATTGGATAGGTTTGGGTTGTTTTCTCTGTAAAGAGGGGCAACCTGATCAAGGTGCTCAGGATTAGGGGCATGCACAGGGTGGATAAGGGATAACCAATCCACTTAGTTGAAGGGTTAATCACAAGAGGACACAGGTTAAAAGTGAGGGTGGGAGTTTTGGGGGGGGGGGGGGGGATTTGAGGAAAAACCTTTTTATCCAAAGGGTGGTGAGGGTCTGGAATGTGCTGTCTGGAAGGGTGGAGGAGGCAGGAAGCATCACATTCCTTACAAAGTACTTGGATGAGCACTTGGCACACCATAACATTCAGGGTGATGGACCATGTGTTGGCAAGTGGGATTAGGTATGAGGTCAGGTGCGTCAGCGCGGACTCGATGGGCAGAAGAGTCTCTTCTGCACCGTGGGGATTCTATGATTCTTGTCAAGCAGAGTTAGCAAGGCTTCGTGAAAGGGAAATCGTGTTTGACTAATTCATTAGAGTTTTTGAGGAAGTCTCCATCAGACTGATTAGAGGGGAACCAGTAGATGTGCTGTATTTGCACTTCCAAAAAGTGTCTGACAAGGTACGACGCAAAATATTAAATCATAAAAGCCCCTGGTATTGGAAATAGTGTACTGGCATGGATAAGGAATAGACTAATGGACAGGGAACAGCAATTGGGAATAAGATTGATGACCTGTGATCAGTGAGGTCCCATAGGGATCAGTTCACAATACATTTTAATGACTTGGAGCATGGAAGTGAATGTACGTACCCAGATTTGCAGACTAGACTAAAATACATAGAAAGGAAAATTAGCATTATTGCCTCACAGTACCAGGGACCTGGGTTGGATTCCCAGCTTGGGTCACTGTCTGTGTAGAGTCTGCACATTCTCCCAGTGTCTGCGTGGATTTCCTCCAACAGGAAGGACGTGCTGGTCAGGCTACATTGACCATGCTAAATTCTCCCTCAGTGTATCCAAGAGTGTGGTGACTAGGGGATTTTCACAGTAACTTCATTGCAGTGTTAAGTGATGCACTTGCGACACCAGTAAACTTTACCCAACCGGCACGTCTTTCAGACTGTGGGAGGAAACCACAGCACCCAGAGGAAACCCATGCAGACTCCACACAGTGACCCAAGGCTGGGAATTGAACCAGGTCCCTGGTATTGTGAGACAGCAGCGCTAGCTCAAGATGCTCCCCATTCTAGAGGGGGTTCACAGGGTAAACACTGGAGAATGCTTCCCTGATGGGAGAGTCTGGGACCAGAGAGCACAGAATAAAGGGGCAGCAACTGAGATAGAGAGGAATTCCCACCGTCAGAGGGTCAGTGCTGAGGGAGCACCGCACTGTCAGAGGGTCAGTGCTGAGGGAGCGCCGCACCGTCAGAGGGTCAGTGCTGAGGGAGCGCCGCACCGTCAGAGGGTCAGTGCTGAGGGAGCGCCGCACCGTCAGAGGGTCAGTGCTGAGGGAGCGCCGCACCGTCAGAGGGTCAGGCTGAGGGAGCGCCGCACCGTCAGAGGGTCAGTGCTGAGGAGCGCCGCACCGTCAGAGGGTCAGTGCTGAGGGAGCGCCGCACCGTCAGAGGGTCAGTGCTGAGGGAGCGCCGCACCGTCAGAAGGGTCAGTGTGAGGGAGCGCCGCACCGTCAGAGGGTCAGTGCTGAGGAGCGCCGCACCGTCAGAGGGTCAGTGCTGAGGGAGCGCCGCACCGTCAGAGGGTCAGTGCTGAGGGAGCGCCGCACCGTCAGAGGGTCAGTGCTGAGGGAGCGCCGCACCGTCAGAGGGTCAGTGCTGAGGGAGCGCCGCACCGTCAGAGGGTCAGTGCGGAGGGAGCGCCGCACCGTCAGAGGGTCAGTGCTGAGGGAGCGCCGCACTGTCAGAGGGTCAGTGCTGAGGGAGCGCCGCACTGTCAGAGGGTCAGTGCTGAGGGAGCGCCGCACTGTCAGAGGGTCAGTGCTGAGGGAGCCGCACTGTCAGAGGGTCAGTGCTGAGGGAGCGCCGCACTGTCAGAGGGTCAGTGCTGAGGGAGCGCCGCACTGTCAGAGGGTCAGTGCTGAGGGAGCGCCGCACTGTCAGAGGGTCAGTGCTGAGGGAGTGCCGCACTGTCAGAGGGTCGGTGCTGAGGGAGCGCCGCACTGTCAGAGGGTCGGTGCTGAGGGAGCGCCGCACTGTGGGAGGGTCAGTGCTGAGGGAGCGCCGCACTGTGGGAGGGTCGGTGCTGAGGGGAAGCTGCCAAGTCCCGGGTTAATGAGTCTGGTTAATAAGTTACTAGTTAATGACCCGCCGCTCACGTTTCTCCGGGACTCCCTCATCTTCGACTCGCAGGTCGAAAGTTTCCAGCTCGGAAAGGATGTTCTCCACATTGACCCGCATCTCCGGTTCCTCTCGGTGATCCGATCCACCGGCCCAGACTACAATCTCCCCGCTCCCTCTGTCACCGACACCGAAAGCGATCCGAGCCTCCCGCGCGAACAACCTCCCTCCCGCCCACCACTGCTACTCCTCCAACACCCCAGCATCCATCGCGCCACCGGTCCTCCAATATCCCGTCACCCACCGCGCTGCCGGTCCTCCGGAATCCTGCTGCCCACCTCCATCATTGAGCCAATCACCGTCTCCTGTCGGTTTGCACCGCCAGCCAATCAGCCTTCAGTCAGACCCTCCAACCAATCACGCGCTCCGGCTCCCGTCACCACCAGCACCCAATCAGGTGCCTCACCCTGCTGGGTCCTCCAGCCAATCGAGCTTCACCCTCCTCGGGTCGTCCAGCCAATCGGGTTTGGTCCGGCGCAGAGCTCCTCCCGCGGCTGGGAGGAGTCCCCACATGATCAATTCTTCCCAAGACAATAAGAGTTTTGATTTCAAACCTGATAATCAACACATAACATAAGATTCCCTTCATTACCTGATGAGCAATGATTTAATTTAGTCAATCTGAGGGGCTGAACGGCCTCTTCCTAGACCATAGAACATAGTCAATGGATGGGTGGCCGGTGTGTGTGATGGATTGGGCTACATTCACGACCTTTTGTAGTTCCTTGCGGTCTTGGGCATAGCAGGAGCCCATACCAAGCTGTGACATAACCAGAAATAATGTTTCTATGGTGCATCTGTAAAAGTTTATCATAGCAGACATGCCAAATTTTCTTAGCCTCTTGAGACAGTAGAGGCACAGGAAATGCAGGGGAAATGGCAGTTGCTGCTGTCTCAATCACCTGCAGTTGAAGGTCACCCTAGCAGACACAGACTGGGATCTGTTGAGCATGCAGTGGGAATTTAGCAGCCCTGAGATATGAGATGTGACTGATATGTCTACCTCCTTGTACTCCCAAACACCCCAAACATCATGGCACTGGAACCCAGAGTGTTGATTTGATTTGACTTATTATTGTCACATGCATTGGGATACAGTGAAAAGTATTGTTTCATGCGCGCTGTATAGCCAAAGCATTCTGTTCATAGATAAGGAAAGAAGAGAGTGCAGAATGTAGTGTTACAATCATAGCTAAGGTGTAGAGAAAGATCAACTTAATGCGAGGTAGGTCCATCCAGAAGTCTGACAGCAGCAGGGAAGAAGCTGTTCTTGAATCGGTTGATACGTGACCTCAGACTTTTGTATCTAGTCCCCAACAGAAGAAGATGGAAGAGAGAATATCTGGGGTGTGTGGGGTCCTTAATTATACTGGCTGTTTTTCCCAAGGCAGCAGGAGGTGTAGACAGAGTCAATGGAGCAGTTACACCAAGCTGTGAGTCTGCAGGATGATGATAGATGCATTGGGAGGCACTCGGACAATCTGGGAAGTTGCAGTGAGTGTATAATGAGGTCCTCATTTCAAACCCTCCCCCTTATCCTTCAAGCCCTCCCCCACAAACACCTATTCTTGAGGAGTATCTGATCCTTTACCATGTCTCTGCTACCGAAAATAATCTGCTTTAATCCGAGCCACCCCATCCCAATGAACTGGAGCGCAACAGCAGAGGGGATCCACGAACTGGGGGTCTGGAGGGGGATATTGAGGCATGGCATTGCAATGGGGAGCTGGTAGGGTCTGAAAGCAGCAGTGTGCAAGTGAAGAACAACTGGAAATGAAGACGAAACTATATCCGGGAACGTGTGTTCCCATGGAGATTCCCAGCATCATGCTCGCGATTTCCTCTTGCTTACTCCCTCTCTCAGCTCCACGGCAATGTGTGTGTGTGAGAGAGACAGACAGACAGATAGAGTGGGGGAAGGATTCAGCTCCAGATAAGATGGGGGAGGTGGGAGGAAGAGAATGAGAAACAGGAGCTCTGCAGGAAACACTGGGGATGTTACAGAGGAGGGGTTTTCAGCCTGTGTGTGTGTGTGTGTGTGTGTGTGTGTGTGTCTGCAAGCAGCCAGTTCACAGAGCGAGCAGCCTATCTCCAGGTAAAGATCCCTTTTCCAATGAAGAAAGCCCCACTTCGCCCTCAATCCCATTTGCTAACACGCTGTCCCCTCCTGAAAGACTATGTATCAACGGCTGCCCTCAAAATAAAACAGTACCATTCAAAGCTTTGCTTCCATGAGTTTCTAGACCCCCTTGTGGGTGAACCTCTCCCTCCCTCTTCTCCAAATAGGAGGGATTAATCATTGTGCATCACTCCACGTTGCAATCGGTAATTATGATCTGGAGATACCAGCGTTGGACTGGGGTAAACACAGTACGGAGTCTCACAACGGCAGGTTAAAATCCAACAGGTTTACTTGGTAACAAACGCCATTAGCTTACGGAACGCTGCTCCTTTGTCAGGTGAGTGGGGAGTTCTGATCACAAACAGGGCATATAAAGACACAAACTCAACTTACATGTATTGTAATTGGAATGTGAGTCTTCACAGCTTTCTCTGGTGCACCTGTAAAAGTTGGAGAGAGTCATAGCTGACATGACAAATTTCCTTAGTCTTCTGAGAAAGTAGAGATGTTAGTGGGTTTTAATTATAGGGTTGGCATGGGGGGGAACCAGGATAGGTTGATGCTGATCTGGACACCTTAAAAGGTGAAGCTCTTGACCATTACCACTTCATCCCCATCGATGCAGACAGGGGCATGTCTCCACTACACTTCCTGAAGTTGATGACAATCTCTTTCATTTTGTTGCTGGTGGTTTTGGGGCTGTGCTCTCCCCACCCCGGGTTAAACTATCTCTGCCTCCCAGTGACAGTGTGTCTGATAGGGGCGAACATGCTATGTGATTCTGGGTTTACAATGAACAGTGTGCAGTATTTAAATGTCTAATTAGTCAGTAATTTTGGGCTAGTCCTGGTGGCTTGGTGAATCCAGCTTCCACACAGGCCCCAGATAATACCATTATTGATACGATGAGCGAGCTCCCTTTGTTGTCTTGTGAGCTGTGATTCAGGAACAGGCGGCCTGGGCTCAGAAGAAGGGTTGAGTTACCAGCTATTGTCTCTCTGGCACTGGGCCGTGGGTTTGCCTCCAGGGCAAACTTTAGACTGGCTATATACAACTATGTTGTGAAACTTTACTGAGTTTACCCCAGTCCAACACTGGCATCTCTACATCATACACAACTCAAAGCAGACAATTAAGTACAGCCACCTGTTCCCATTCTAAGTGTGCCAGATCCCAGTGGGAGCAGCTGGAAGGTCACAGAGGGAATCTCTCAATTATTCCAATAAAATTGCAACAAATGGCCCTGATCATGGAGTCCCTAAAGTGCGGAAGGAAACCATTCAGTTCATCAAGTCTGCACTGTCAACAATCCCACCCAGGCCGTATCCCCACAACCCCACATATTTACCCTGCTAATCCCCCTCACACTAAGGGGGAATTTAGCATGGCCAATCCACCTAACCTACATATCTTTGGAGTGTGAGAGGAAACCGGAGCACCTGGAAGAAACCCATGCAGACATGGGGAGAATGTGCAGACTCCACATAGATAATGACTCAAGGCCAGAATTGAACCTGGATCCCTGGTGCTATGAGGCAGCAGTGCTAACCACTGTGCAGCCCACTTCTGGAGAGACTGGAGAAGCTGGATTTTGTTCTCCTTGGATCTGGAAAGGTTAAAAAGGAGACTAAGGCCTTGACATCCTTCCTAAACCAACATCACTAAGAACAGCTGATCTGGGTGGTGTGGGCTCTTCCTCTGTGTAAATTAGCTGTTGCTTTTCCTACATTACAACAATGAGAACACCTCAAAACTAAAACTCCTTCATTATGTGTGAACACTTTGGGATGTCCCGAAGTGGGAGGAGAGCTGGAGAGATTAGGAGGGGCTGGAGAGACAAGGAGGGGAGGGATCTATGTTTCACTTTGGGATGTCCTGAGGGGGAACAAAAGTGGGAGAGATTGGGATGGGGGGGGGGTGGAATTGGGAGAATAGGCCTGCATTTCATCGTGGCACATCCTCAAGGGAGGGAGGGGGCTGCAGAGATGGGGGATCTATGTTTCATTTTGGGACATCCTGGGTGGGGGGAGAGGAGCTGGAGAGATGGGGAGGGGTTTGTTGTTTCACTATGGAACGTCCTGAGGGGTGGGCGGGCCGTGGAGGGGAGGCAAGAGCTGGTTTTGAGTACTAGTTTCTTTTCTCTAGGGGGTAGCTGATGACCTTCAAGTCACTCAGGCCACTGACAGTACATGGAGAGGGGGTGGCTCCACCTGAGACAGAGGGTCAGCAGCCCTGCCCTCTGTCTGGGGTGGGGGGAGGGGGGTGACTGGTGTAAGACGTTCAGGCTGGCAGTGGAGAGATAGACTGGATGAGGGGCAGACTGCCAGCAGAGGGGGTAGACTGGGAGTGTAGACTGGCAAGGGGTTACAATGGAGGCGGGGACAGAGTGAGGGAGTGTGGAGCTGGAATGGGGAGAGGGACAGGGGAGGGGACACGCTGTGGGGGGGGGGGGTGGAAGACAGTCTGGGAAGGGATAAGGGAAGGACAGGGTGGAGGTAAGGATTGGGATTTCAAGACTGCCTGGCTTCTCTCCCTCATGTTTTGCTTCCTTCTCTCCAATCGGGAGCTGCCATTTGTCCCACTCTGGATAGATTCCTGTATTTCCCCACTGGACACTGGCCCCCAGTGCTGTGCCCAGCGGGGATCATATCTACAGCCTGATGTCGGCAGAGGGCTGGAAGCTGTGCCCTGCTGGACCCTCTCAATGAAGGCTGTCTCTGATCAAAAGGACGAATTTACTATCAAATAAATTGGTTGGATTTAAAATTGGTGTTGTAAAACTTTACTGAGTTTACCCCAGTCCAACGCCGGCATCTCTACATCACAACAAAAGGACGAGGACAGTGAGGGATTCCTCAGTGCTGATGAGTGGGAGATGGAGGACAGTTTGGAAAAGGAGGAGGAGGAGGGGAAAGAATCAGTGGCTGACAGCAGCTGTGAGCCTCTGAGATGCCCGTCTGGGGAGGGGTCAGAGGGCAGGCTGCAGAGCTAGAGCGGGGAGCAGTTGGGATCCTCAGACGTTGGTAAAGAGCTGAAAGAGGTGGCAGGAACCATGCTGCACCTGGCTGGACTCTGTAGCAGGGGAGAGCGCAACTGACTGCCAAAGATGCGGTGGGGGGGGCTCATCATCACCATAATCCTTCCTCCTCCCATTCCAACGTTCCGAATTCCCCCGTGAATTATTCTCTCCCTACCCAGCAGGTGCTCACTCTTCCCCCAGGGGCTTAGTCTATCAGCCACACACCCACCCCGACGATAACTGTGAGCCTGACACCTCACAGCACCATTCTCCCCTCAATCCCCATTCCCCAACCCCCTTCCCATTTCTGTCTCCAGTGTCCACTGTAACTGGATCCGGAACATTCTGAACAAGCCTGTGCATTGACACACTGAGACAGCCAGCTCTCACTGCTCTGTGACATCTCAGTGTGAACTGAATCACATTCACCCAGAAATATATCCTAACCTGGGAGAACTCAATGCTTTCTCTGCTTTCCCAACCTCCCCTGTTTCCTTCTCATTGTGGTCGCAGACACAGGTAGGAGCTGCAAACAACACACAGCTGACCAGACCATCATGTGCCGATATATATATATATATACATACATATATAATACACACACACAATAACATGTCTGTGTGAATTCCCTCCAGGTGCTTCAGTTTCCTCCCATAATCCGAAGATATGCAAGGTCACTACAATCAGTTTAGCACGGCCAATCCACCTAACCCACATATCTCTGGACACTGAAAGCCAATTTAGCATGACCAATCCACCTAACTAGCACATCTTCGGACACTAAGGGACAATTTAGCATGGCCAAACCACCTAACTAGCACATCTTTGGACACTAAGGGGCAATTTAGCATGGCCAATCCACCTAACCAGCACATCTTTGGACACTAAGGGACAATTTAGCATGGCCAAACCACCTAACTAGCACATCTTCGGACACTAAGGGACAATTTAGCATGGCCAAACCACCTAACCAGCACATCTTCGGACACTAAGGGACAATTTAGCATGGCCAATCCACCTAACCAGCACATCTTTGGACACTAAAGGGCAATTTAGCACAGCCAATCCACCTAACCAGCACATCTTTGGACACTAAAGGGCAATTTAGCACAGCCAATCCACCTAACCAGCACATCTTTGACACTAAGGGCAATTTAGCACAGCCAATCCACCTAACCAGCACATCTTGGATACTAGGGGCAATTTAGCATGGCCATCCACCTAACCTATACATCTTTGGACACTAAGGGGCAATGTAGCATGGCCAATCCACCTAACCTATACATCTTTGGATACTAAGGGGCAATTTAGCATGGCCATCCACCTAAACCTATACATCTTTGGACACTAAGGGGCAATTTAGCACGGCCAATCCACCTAACCTGTACATCTTTGGACACTATGGGGCATTTAGCACGGCAATCCACCTAACCTGCACATCTTTGGATACTAAGGGCAATTTAGCATGGCCAATCCACCTAACCTATACATCTTTGGACACTAAGGGGCAATTTAGCATGGCCAATCCACCTAACCTACACATCTTTGGACACTAAGGGGCAATGTAGCATGGCCACCAGCATGATGCATACCTTTTCGCCAATTGAGTCTGCACCAACCCCCAGGCCTTTCCCAGCAACTGGCGTATTTACCCGGCTAATCCCACTGATATTCAGGGGCAATTTAGCATTGTATTGGGTAGTGTGTTCCCAGTGAGCATCCTCAGCTTTTTTTCTGTGTGACTGACTGGACAACCCTTACCCACAGAGCACGGGGAGGAAGGGGGAATGGGATGGTGGAAACTGGATTCTCCTGTTTGAAATTCCCGCGGGAATAAAAACAAAACGCTGTGACAAGATGGTTGGAGCGGCAACAATCTGCGCAGGCGCGGGTCCAATGCCGCGCCGCGCAGGCGCGGGTCCAATGCCGCGCACGCTCTGGCAACGGAGGCCGCACGTGCATCAACTGACACGTGGCCCCGCGCACGCGCACTAGCGCCGCCCCCCCTCCGCGCGCCGCGTGCTCGCACCAACCGTCTCCCCTTCAGCCGCCGCTCTGTCTCCGTCGCCCCCGGCGTCCAGCAAAAACCTCCCAAGCCTCCGCTCACCCGCTCCACTCCACCTCAACCCATCTCCGCATCGAAGGACGGAGAAAACCCGGCGGTGCTCAGGTGAGGAAAATCGTTCTCGGGAGGTGCGAGGGGAACCCGAATGGCGGCGGGAAAGAGAGGGAGGGGGAGAGCGGGGATCAGGGCACGTGACTGGCGACGCTCCGCCCACTAGTATCTGGGAGTCTCTCAGGTACAACCAATCAGATCAGCTCCCCTCGTTCGTCAATCAGCCAATTACAGCATTCCACCTCATAGCGAAGAGCCAAATCACTGGGTCTCTGTCATCAATCAGCCAATCACAGGCTCTCCCTCACAGTGATCAGCCAATCACAGGCTCTCCCTCACAGTGATCAGCCAATCACAGGCTCTCCCTCACAGTGATCAGCCAATCACAGGCTCAGCCTCACAGTGATCAGCCAATCACAGGCTCTCCCTCACAGTGATCAGCCAATCACAGGCTCTCCCGCGCATCAGTCAGCCAATCAGAGGCACTCCATTGGGATGAGTGTGCTGATATTTAATCCTTCCCCACTCCCAGCAATGGATTGTTCAGATCCTCCCTCAGGAGCCTGGGTTATCTGGAAATTCATCGGATCGAGCTACATAAACGCGCACACACCTGAACTAGAAGCAGGAATAGGCCATTCGGCCCCTCAAGCCTGCTCCACCATTCAATAAGATGATTAACCTGCAGCCGGCCCCCAATAACCTTCCTCACCCCCACACCGACCCCGGTAAACATCTAACCAGCATTCAAAATACTTAAACACTGCTGCTGACACGCGGAGATGGAGAGACTGTGCGAGTTGGTTCATTCTGCACACTGAGGAGATGCATACTCACACATCACATCCGTTCATATTCCATATTAGCACAACTTTATTTGGTTAAAAAAAACACGGTTATACTTTTATATATTGAAGCAAAATGCACAGAACGGAGACCGTTACTGCAGAACAAGGACATTCACCATCTCTCTCCGAACGCTGATAACAGGCCGGCTGTTACTAGCTCAAAGATAAAGAATTACTTGGCGACATTCACGGACTATCCCCGAGGGTCACAGGGGACAGGGCAGCAGATTCAACAGGAACTTTCAAAAGGAGAAATAGCCGAAAAGGAGAAATCTACAGGGTGTTGGGGGAAGAAGGGGAAAGCGGGGGAGTGTGGGAAAGGGCGGGAAGAGGGGGAAAGGGCGGGAAAAGGGGGAAAGGGGGAAGAGGGAGGAAATCTATCCTCCAAAGAACCAGAATCGATTTGATGGGCAGAATGACCTCCTTCTTTACTGCCTCAATTATACAAATTTGTAACAGACTTCTCCAGTGGCTGTTTGATAAGTGTAAGACATTCACTGAACCCCAGAGATCAATGCTGGCACTGTACAATCTGAATATAGACCAGCGAGGCTGGAGCCAGCTCTGTCAGAGACTTGATGGGCAGAGTGTATGCAGACGTGATGGGCTGAATGGCTTCCATCTGCACCGCAGGGATTCTGTAATCCCACTGTTCGCAGATGATCCACCACCCTCACCTCCCTCCAGATCCTCCTGCCATCCTCACCTGCCTCCAGACCCATCCTCACACCTCCAATCCACTCTCGCCCTCTCCAATCCACCCTTGCCCCCTCCAGATCTACCCACCACCCTCACCCAATAGAGCTACCAACTCTGTCCGAGGAAGGTGGGATTGCTAAGGAACCCCATGAACTGCATCTTTCAACTGCAGGATGAAACCGGAGTGCCTAGAGGAAACCCATGCAAACTCGGCACAGACAGTGACCCGAGGCCAGCAATTGAACCCGGGTCCCTGGCGCTGTGAGGCAGCAGTGCTAACCACTGTGGTGTTCACTCACAGCAATTTGTACAGTCTGTCACATTTTACCACCAATACAAACTATTCTGCATTCCCCAAAGAAATGAGTGTTGAAGGAAGTTTCCAACATTGTAAAGCTGCAGAGGGCCCTTCCCACCTCTGATTTTTGGTAGTTGTGTTTCCGCCTTGTTGTAATCCTGAATATGGTTGATTGAACCAGCAGAGGCCAGGGATGGAGCATGTACCTTTCCTGCCCACGGTGTTGGGTTCAGCATCACAACAGGTGGAGTGTACGAATGGCTCCTTGTTTTACGGGAATCAATCCTGAGGATGAGTGTGGAGCTTGGAGAAGCACATCTCACCCTCCCTCTCTGTCCATTTACAATAGCTTCATGGCACCAAAAGTACAAACATCTTCAAAAAAAAACAGTCCTGGACAAAATTCACTATTTACAACACAGCAAAACAGCACCCACAGCACAAAACATCAGGTACAGCAGGAATCAAATACTCCCAGCATAGCTACAGCACGGTGTTAGATACAGAGTAAAGCTCCCTCTACACTGTCCCCCATCAAACACTCCCAGGACAGGTACATCACAGGGTTAGATACAGAGTAAAGCTCCCTCTACACTGTCCCCCCATCAAACACTCCCAGGACAGGTACAGCACGGGGTTAGATACAGAGTAAAGCTCCCTCTACACTGTCCCCCCATCAAACACTCCCAGGACAGGTACACACAGGGTTAGATACAGAGTAAAGCTCCCTCTACACTGTCCCCCCATCAAACACTCCCAGGACAGGTACATCACGGGTTAGATACAGAGTAAAGCTCCCTCTGTACTGTCCCCCATCAAAACTCCCAGGACAGGTACAGCACGGGGTTAGATACAGAGTAAAGCTCCCTCTACACAGATGGAATTGAGTGGTTTGATTCGAGTGAGAGGCTGTAGCGACACAGACACTGGGTAACTGCGGATGTAAAAGCTGTTTCTGACAGCGTCGTACAGAGAGATTCCTGACTGCATCCTCACATTAACACAGATGGGAGAAACGACACAATGTGGAGGAGGAAGGGATGCAGTAGTGAGGGGGATATTATAAAAGAAGATATCACAGACATTGTGGGTCACAACGTGGTCACAAAGAGGGAATCACTGATATTTAGAGCTCACAGACATTGGTGAAGTGGAATCACAGCAGGAAATCACGGTGGGGAAACCATGGAGAGAAATTATGGGATGGGGGGGTGATGGTGGTGGTCAACAATGGTGGGAGAATCACGGTGGGATAATCACGGGAAAGTCACAGGGATGGTAATCATGGAGGCGGGGAAATCACAGGGGGGAAGAGACACAGTGGGAATCATGGGGGGAATCACGGAAGCAGGAAACACGGGGACAATCACAGGCAGGAAATCACAGAGAGGGGGGGAAATCACAGAGAGGGGGGAAATCACAGAGAGGGGGAAATCACAGAGAGGGGGGAATCCCAGGGAAGAGTCATAGAGGGAAATCACGGAAGCGGGAAACGCGGGGCTATCGGGGGGGGGGGGGGAGTAACTTGGGGGGGGGGAGTAACTGGGGGGGGGGTAGTAACTTGGGGGGGGATCACGGACTGTGGGGGGGGGGTTATCACAGACATGTTCACAGATGAGTATAAAAGCGACTCTCTACACAGCTGGCCATTTACAATGTGCCTGTAACAAGCGGACGGTCTGGAATCTGTAACATCCCGGTGATTTACTGCAGTCAGACGCTAGTGTCTCACTCAGCACTGTCAGCTGGGAGACTGCAGTTTGCTCTGACTGTGTGCATGTACATGTATGCGTGTGTGCGTGCACGTGTGTGGCCTCTTCTCCCTGCGCTGAGTTAACAAGAGGCTTTACTGTATGAGAACAGTCCAATGGGGAAGTGTTTTACATGGGTCGGCCACTGAGCTGCCAGCTGGAAAAATTTCACCTCATTCCAGTCAAATCCATCAATCGACACTGCAAGACACAAAACATCAGCAATCAGTCTGTATCTCCCCCCCACTCAGCAATCAGTCTGTATCTCCCCCCTCCTCCATCAGCAATCAGTCTGTATCTTCCCACCTCAACAATCAGTCAGTATCTCCCCCCACCTCAGCATCAGTCTGTATCTCCCCCCCTCCTCCTGCATCAGCAATCAGTCTGTATCTCCCCCCTCAACCATCAGTCTGTATCTCCCCACCCTCAGCAATCAGGTCTGTATCTCCCCCCCTCCTCCTGCATCAGCAATCAGTCTGTATCTCCCCCCCTCCTCTGCATCAGCAATCCAGTCCGTATCTCCCCCCCCCTCAGCAATGTCGTATCTCCCCCCTCCTCCATCAGCAATCAGTCTGTATCTCCACGCCATCAGCAATCAGTCTGTATCTCCCCACTCCTCCATCAGCAATCAGTCTGTATCTCCCCCCATCAGCAATCAGTTTGTATCTCCCCCCTCTCCTGCATCAGCAATCAGTCTGTATCTCTCCCCTACTCCTGCATCAGCAATCAGTCTATATCCCCCCTCCTCCTGCATCAGCAATCAGTCCGTATCTCCCCCCCTCAGCAATCAGTCTGTATCTTCCCCCTCCTCCTCCATCAGCAATCAGTCCGTATCTCCCCCCTCAGCAATCAGTCTGTATCTTCCCACCTCAGCAATCAGTCTGTATCTCCTCCCTCCTCCTCCATCAGCAATCAGTCTGTATCTCCCCCCCTCAGTAATCAGTCTGTATCTCCCCCCTCCTCCATCAGCAATCAGTCTGTATCTCCCCCCCTCAGCAATCAGTCTGTATCTCCCCCCTCCTCCTGCATCAGCAATCAGTCTGATCTCCCCCCCTCAGTAATCAGTCTGTATCTCCCCCCTCCTCCTGCATCAGCAATCAGTCTGTATCTCCCCCTCCTCCTGCATCAGCAATCAGTCTATATCTACCCCACTCAGCAATCAGTCTGTATCTCCCCCTCCTCCTGCATCAGCAATCAGTCTGTATCTTCCACCTCAGCAATCAGTCTGTATCTCCCCGCCTCAGCAATCAGTCTGTATCTCCCCCTCCTCCTGCATCAGCAATCAGTCTGTATCTCCCCCCTCAGTTATCAGTCTGTATTCCCCCTTCCTCCTGCATCAGCAATCAGTCTGCATCTCCCCCCCTCAGTAATCAGTCTGTATCTCCCCCCTCCTCCTCCATCAGCAATCAGTCTGTATCTCCCCCCTCAGCAATCAGTCTGTATCTCCCCCCTTCTCCCCATCAGCAAATCAGTCTGTATCTCTCTCTCCCCCATAGCAATCAATCTGTATCTCACCGAATCCCCATCAGTAATCAGTAATCAGTCTGTATCTCACCCACCCACCCTAGCAATCAGAAGGGGTGGAGTTGAAAAAGGGGAGGAATGTGGAAAAAGGGAGGGAGGGAGAGGGGAAGGAAGGTGGGAGGGAGAGGGGAAGAGGGACGGAGCGAGGTTACAGGAGGTGATAGGGAGGGGGAGGGGGAGGGAGGGGGGAGGGAGGAGGGAGGGGGGAGGGAGGAGGGGGGAGGAGGGGGGAGGGAGGGGGGAGGGGGGAGGGGAGGGAGGGGGAGGGAGGGGGGGGGGGGGGAGGGGGGAGGGGGGAGGGGGGAGGAGGGGGGAGGGGAGGGGGGAGGGATGGAGGGGGGAGGGATGTGGGAGGGAGGGAGGGAGGGAGGGGGGAGGGAGGGAGGGAGGGGGGAGGGAGGGAGGGGGGAGGGAGGGGGAGGAGGGGGAGGGGGGAGGGAGGGGGGGGGGAGGGAGGGAGGGGGGAGGGAGGGGGGAGGGAGGGGGGGGAGGGGGAGGGGGGGGGAGGGGGGGAGGGAGGGAGGGAGGGGGGGGGAGGGAGGGGGGGGGAGGGGGGAGGGGGGGGGAGGAGGGAGGGAGGGGGGAGGGGGGAGGGAGGGAGGGGGGGGGAGGGGAGGGGGGAGGGAGGGAGGGAGGGAGGGAGGGGGAGGACGGGGGGGAGGGAGGGAGGAGGGGAGGGAGGGAGGAGGGAGGGGGGGGAGGGAGGGGAGGGAGGGAGGGGGGAGGGAGGGAGAGGGAGGGCGGAGAGGGAGGGAGGGAGGGAGAGGGAGGAGGGAGGGAGGGAGGGAGGGAGGGGAGAGGGAGGGAGGGAGGGGAGGGAGGGAGGGGAGGGAGGGAGGGAGGGGGGGGGAGGGAGGGAGGGAGGGGGAGGGGGAGGGAGGTGGGGGGGGGAGGAGGGGGGGGGGGGAGGGGGGCAGGGAGGGCGGCAGGGAGGGGGGCAGGGGGAGGGGGGGGAGAAGGGGGGGAGGGGGGATAGAGCGAGGAGGGAGGGGGGAAGGAAGGGGGGAGAGAGGGGGGAGAGAGGGAGGAGGGGGGAGAGAGGAGGAGGGGGAGGGGGGAGGGGGGGGGAGAGGGATGGGGGGGAGGGAGGGGGGTAGGGATGGGGGAGGGGGGGGAGGGGGGAGGGGGGAGGGATGGAGGAGGAGGGAGGGGGATGGAGGGAGGAGGGAGGGGGAGGAGGGAGGTCGGGGGGATGGGGAGGGAGAGGGGAGGAGGAGGGGAGGAGGGGAGGGGAGGGAGGAGGGAGGGGAGGGAGGAGGGGGGGAGGGAGGATGGAGGGGAGGGAGGGGAGGGGAGGGAGGAGGGAGGGAGAGGGAGGGGAGGAGAGGAGGGAGGGGGAGGGCAGGGAGGGAGGGGAGGGGGGAGGGGGGGGAGGGCAGAAGGGGGGAGAGGGGGAGGGGGGGGGGGAGGGGGAGGGGGGAGGGCGGGAAAGGGGGAGGGAGGGGTGAGGGGGGGGAGGGAGGGGGGGGGAAGGGGGGGCGGGGGGGGGAAGGGGGGGGGGGGGGGGGAGGGGGGGGGAGGGGGGGGAGGGGGGGGAGGGGTGGAGGGGAGGGGGGAGGGGGGGAGGAGGGGAGGGGGGGGAGGGGAGGTGGGGGGGAGGGGGGGGGGGGGGGGTAGGGAGGGGGGGGGGAGAGAGGAGGGAGGAGGAGGGGGGAGAGAGGGAGGAGGGAGGGGGAGGAGGGAGGGGAGGGGGGAGGGGGGGGGGATGGGGGAGAGAGGGAGGAGGGAGGGGGGAGAGAGGGAGGGAGGGGAGGGAGGGGGGGGAGAGAGGAGAGAGGAGGGAGAGAGGGAGGAGAGGAGGAGGGAGGGAGGGGGGGGAAGGAGGAGGGAGGGGGGATGGAGGAGGAGGAGGGGGGATGGAGGAGGAGGGAGGGGGAGGAGGAGGAGGGAGGAGGGAGATGGAGGAGGAGGGAGGGGGGATGGAGGAGGAGGGAGGGGGGATGAGGGGGAGGAGGAGGGAGGAGATGGAGGAGGAGGAGGGAGGGATGGAGGAGGAGGGAGGGGGGATGGAGGGAGGGGGAGGGAGGGAGGGAGGGAGGGGGGGAGGAGGGGGGGGTGGGGGGAGGGGGGAGGAGGGGGGGGTGGGGGGGAGGGGGGAGGGGGTGGGGGGAGGGGAGGAGGGGGGGGGGGAGGGGAGGAGGGAGGGGGGGGAGGGGGAGGAGGGAGGGGCGAGGGAGGAGGGGGGAGGGAGGGGGCGAGGGAGGGAGGGGGGAGGGAGGGGGGGGGGGAGGGAGGGAGGAGGGTGGAGGGGGTAGGGTGGGGAGAGCGGGGATGGAGAGGGGGGAGTGGGAGGGGTGAGGGAGGGGGGTGAGGGAGGAAGGGGGAAGGAGTGGGTGTAGGGGCTGGAGGAGGTTACAGAAATATGGAGCGATTGGAGGAGATAACAGAAACTGGGACGGGATCTAAAGGCCGGAGGGGGGTGGGGTAGGTAGAGGGTCAGGGAAGGGGGTTACAGGGATCAGGGAGGGAGGATTTATGGGGGTCAGGGAGGGGGGGTTACGGGGGTCAGGGGGGTGGAGGGTTACAGTGGTCTGGGAGGTGATTACGGGCGTCTGGGAGGGGTTTACGAGGGGCAGGAGGGGGGTATCACGGAGTATGGGGGGGGCAGGAGGGGGTTACAGAGAAAGGGCGTTGCCTCCCCAACCCCAAGGCTGACCTTTTAACATGATCTGGTGGTGCTGTTTGGCAGAGCAGATCAGTCGGCTGATTCCCTCAATGACCTGACTCTTCGAATCCAACTCCTTTTCCTTTGGTTTCTTGCTCAGGAATATTGTCGGCACTAAACATGGAATAAACTTCACCAATTCATCCACGCATCACCCAGCCCGATCCCCCCAGTTACCAAATCCTCCCACGTACCCAAATCCCCCCACATTCCCCATTGATCTGCAAATCCTCCAACATTCCCCATCGATCCCCAAATTTCCCCACATTCTCCATCGATCCCCAAACCCCAACACATTCCTCATCGATCCACAAATCCCCCCACATTCCCCATCAATCCCCAAATTTCCCCACGTTCTCCATCGATCCCCAAATCCCCCCACATTCCCCCATCGATCCCCAAATCCCCCACATTCCCCCATCGATCCCCAAATCCCCCCACATTCCCCCATCAATCCCAAAATTTCCCCACGTTCTCCATCGATCCCCAAATCCCAACACATGCTTCATTGATCCCCAAATCCCCACACATTCCCCATTGATCCCCAAATCCCTGCACGATCCCCAATCCCACTCAATGTCTCCAAATCGCTTCCTTCGTTCCCTCCCTCCTTCCATTCCTGGTTCACTCCATCTCTCTGCTCATTGAGCCCCTCCCTGCACCTCCTCTTCTCCCAGTCTCTTTCTCCCACTGACCCTCCCTCCCTTTCTCCAGCTCCACTTCCTCCCTCTGCCCACTGCCTCCTTCATGCCCTCCCTCGGTCCCTCTGAACTGACCTTTCTTGTTCTTTTCTTTGGTGACCACCGTCATGGACATGGTGATGGACGGTGTGAGTTCGCCGCCATTCGGCAGCCGGCTGACCTGCACCGAGCGGAACGCACTCTTCAATGTGTTCTTCACATTGACATCGCGCTTCTCCCCTTCCTTCCTCTTCTCTGCTGAGTGAGAGAGCCAGTAATCCACCTGGAGGCCCATTGCCTCACCACCACCCGGACTGTAATAACATCATTACAGAGTGTCAGCCCCACCCAGACTATAATAACACCAACGTAGAGCATCAGCTCCACCCAGAATGTAATAACACCATTGCAGAGAGTCAGCCTCAATCAGACTGTAATAACACCAATACAGAATATCAGACCCACCCTGTCTGTAATAGTGCCATTACAGAGCATCAACCCCGCCCAGACCGTAATAACACCATTGCAGAGTGTCAGCTCCACCTGGACTGTAATAACACCATTACACTGCATCAGCTCTACCCAGATTATAATAACACATTACAGAGCGTCAGTCCACTGGGACTGTAATAACACCATTACAAAGCATCAACCCCACCCAGATTGCAGTAACACCATTACAGAGCGCCAGCCCGAACTAGACTGTAATAATACCATTATGGATTATCAGCCTCACCTAGACTATAATAACACCATTACAGAGCACAAACTGCAACCAGACTGTAATAAGACTATTACAGAGTGTCAACCCCACCCAGATTGTATTAACACCATAACAGAACGTTAGCCCCACCCAGACTGTAATTACACCATTACAGAGTGTCAACACCATCTGGACTTAACACCATTACCGAGTGTCAGCCTGACCTGGACTGTAACAACAACATTACACAGCATCAGTCCCACCGAGACTGCAATAACACTATTTCAGAGAGTCAGCCCCAGCCAGACTGTAACAACACCATTACAGAGCTTCAGCTCACCTGGACTATAATAACACCAATGCACAGCATCAGCCCCACCCAAACTGTAATAGCACCATTACAGAGTGTCAACTCCATCTGGACTATAATAACACCATTACAGAGCATCAGCCTCACCCGGACTGTAATAACACCATTAGAGAGTGTCAACCCTGTCTGTTCTGTAATAACATCATTACACAGCGTCAGCCTGAACTGTAATAACTCCATTACAGACCACCAGACCCACCCGGGCTGCAATAACACCATTGCAGTGTCAGCCCCACCCAGACTGTAATAACACCATTACAGAGTGTTAGCCCCACCTGGACTGTAATAACACATTACAGAGTGTCAGCCTGAACTAGACTATAATAACACCATTACAGAGCATCAGCCTCATCTGGACTGTAATAACACCATTACAGCACGTCAGTCCCACCCACACTGTAATAACACCATTACAGAGCATCAGCTGCAGCCAGACTGTAATAACACCATTACAGAGCTTTAGCCCCAACTGGATTGTAATAATACCAATACAGAGCATCAGTCCGACCCAGCCTGTAATCATACCATTACAGACCATCAGGCCCAGTCAGACTGTACTAATCCTATTACAGAGCGTTAGCCTCACCGAGACTGTAATAACCCCATTAGAGAACATCAGTCCCACCCAGACTATAATAACACCATTACAGACTGTCAGCCCCACCCAGAAAGCAATAAAACTTCACAGTGCATCAGCCCCACCCAAACTGTAATAACCCCATTACAGACTGTCAGCCTCTCCCAGTCTGTAATAATGCCATTACAGAGCTTTGTCCCCACCTGGTCTGTAATAACGTCATTACAGAACACCAGCCCCACCTGGACTACAATAACAGCGTCACCCCCACCCAGATTGTAATAATCTCACGGGGGGTCTTGTACCCCTGTATCTGCCCAGGGTCCTTTTGCCCTCTACCCAGAGTTTTGTGACCCTTTGTCTCTTCTGCCCCCGCCATTGTCCTATAATCTTCTCCCTCTCAGGCCGTGTGTATTTCATCTTCTGTCCCCATGGTTCAGTACTACTCTCTCTCTTCCCCCCCTCCTCCCCCACCCCTCCTAGGAGACTGTACCCTTGCCCTGAATCCCCCATTTCCCAGGACATTGAACTCCTCTCCCCTAAGCAGCCACCACCTTTCCCCGGCTCCTCGCCTTCTCCCTCTCCCCTGGACTCTTCCCCCCCCCCACCCCCCCCCCCCACCCCCCCCCCCCCCTCCGCCCCCACAACCTTTCCCACTCTCCTGCTCCCCGGACCCCCTCCAACCTCCCCTGCACCCTCCTCCTCTCCCTTAAACCCTTCTCCCTATTGCCAGACCCCTCTGCCTCTCCCCTGGATCCCTCTCCCGGACTCCTCCTCTTCCCCCCTCCCCAGAACCATGGAAGTCTCCCTCACCCTGGATCCCTCTGGCTCTCCCTCTCCCTGGACCCTCCTCCTCTCCCTCTCCCCTTACACTTTCCACCTGGACCCTACCCTTCCCCCCCTCCCCCTCTCCCTGGACGCTTGTATCTCTCCCTGGATCCCTCCCCCTCTCTCCTGGACCCCATACCTTTCTCCTCTCCCCTGGACCCCTCTGCCTCTCCACAGACCCCTCCCTTCTCCTCTGGAGCCACTACTCCCCTTCCCTCTGTCCCTGGATCCTTCCCCCTCTCTCCTCTGGACCCCATACCTTTCTCCCTCTACCCTCAAGTCTCTGTAATGCTTCCCATCTCCAGGATGACTCTCTACCCTTCTCTCTCTCCCCCTGCCCTCCCTCCACGCCCCAGCCTCAGAGCCCTAATATTATATTCTGACACTCACCTCGCTGTGAGGAGATTCCCGCTCATGGAAGGTGAGGAGGGTGGGGTGGACGAGGCCTCTTTGACCAGGGTTGAACTGGAACCATGTGGCGGGGATGTGGAGGGGGGGCAGGTTGCAATCATCACAGTGTCCTCTGGCTCGCTCACTGTAAAAACCAGAGTGAAAAATCAGAGACTGAACAATGCAATCCCACCATCTGGGTTTATACAGTATCTTGCCCTCTGCCCAGGGACACGGCTAACTCTGTGACCCACCCTGCCCAGGGACACGGCTAACTCTGTGACCCATCCTGTTACACAGAGTCGCTCTATACAGCTCCCGCAGAAACACTCCCATGTAGATAAACTTGCCCCGTGCACCAGCCGCATGGAACCTCCCCCTCCGCAGGGACCCTCTCCCTGGACGCACACCCACCTCACCCCGCCCTGTCACTCCTTGCACACAGATAGTTGTTCTCCAATAACCTTCATGGCTGATCAGCCCACACTCAACTGATTTTTTTGTCGCTCAGACTTGGAGAAGCCACTGGAAGTCAGGCTGAAGTGAGAGCCGTTCTCTGTGGGAGACACCAGTCACCAATCAGTGTGGGTGTTCACACAGAGACCGGCAGGGGAATATGCAGGCTGAGAAATATTTTCATAGAATCATAGAGATTCACAGCATGGAAACAGGCCCTTCGGCCCAACATATCCATGCTGCCCTTTTTAAAAACTCTTAAACTAATCCCAATTGCTCATATCGCTCTATACCCATCTTACCCATTTAACAATTTTGTAAAAGACAAAATTGTAACCGCCTCTACTACTACCTCTGGCAGCTTGTTCCAGACACTCGCCACCCTCTGTGTGAAAGAACTGCCCCTCTGGGTGTCTCTCCCCTCTCACCTTAAACCTATGCCCTTTGATCTTCATATAAAATCAAGGTGAGCAGAAGCAGATATACTCAGAGCGAGTGTGTTGTTTGTACAGGCAATAACACTATTACGCGCCGCTTCCCGCCGCGCACGGGCGGACGCGCCGCTTGCCGCCGCGCACGGGCGGACGCGCCGCTTCCCGCCGCGCACGTGCGGACGCGCCGCTTCCCGCCGCGCACGGGCGGACACGCCGCTTCCCGCCGCGCACGGGCGGACGCACTGTTACCTGCAGTGGATGGACACGGTTCAATAATTCCAACCTTCACCACCTGGAAGAAAAGAAATCATATTTTATATTCTAAAATTCTCGTGGTGTGTGAGACAGTGAGGGCGTGCGTGCGCGAGAGTGTGTGTTTGTGTGAGAGTGTGTGTGAGAGAGAGTGTCATAAAAGCAGAAAACCTGCCCTTGAAGGATAGTTGTCAGTATTGAAGATACTCACACCAACAAATGGGATAAATTTCTGGTAGGAATCATCCTCGTGACTGTGGGGAGAAAGAGTCAGTTAGAGAATCACACAGCAGATCAGGAACCATGACAGCCAGTACTCTGGGCCTACTGACCCAGGCTTTATAAATACAACTTCCTTACCTCTTGTGTTTACAAGTCAGCATGGCCTCAGCTATAGGGAGCTGGTGAGATATGTGTGCCCCTGAAATGTACTGCGTAATCCGTCCTACCACATCCAGCGGGTCTAAAAAGAACAACAACAGGCCCAAATAGATAAAAGAGCAGCTTCTGCCTGAGTGCAGTGGAGACGGAGGGTGTGTACCATCCAGTGTACAAAGAATAAAGAAAATTACAGCACAGTAGCAGTCCCTTTGGTCCCTCCAAGTCTGCACCGACCATGCTGCCCAACTGAACTAAAACCCCCTATCCTTCCGGGGACCATATCCCTCTATTCCCATCCTATTCATGGATTTATCCAGACGACCCTTAAAACTCACCATCTTATCTGCTCTTAATACCTCCCCCAGCAGCGAGTTCCAGGCACTCAGAACTCTCTGTCTTGTACATCTCCTTTAAGCCTTGCCCCTCACACTTTAAACCTCTGCCCCCTGGTAATTTACTGTTCCACCCTGGGAAAAAGCTTCTGACTATCCACTCTGTCCATGCCCATGGACGCTGTACCTTACCCCGTACTCAGACGGCTGTACCTTACCCCGTACTCAGACGGCTGTACCTTACCCCGTACTCAGATGGCTGTACCTTACCCCGTACTCAGACGGCTGTACCTTACCCCGTACTCAGACGGCTGTACCTTACCCCGTATTAAGACAGGCTAAGGAGGGAGCCATGAGGAGGGGAGCCGGAGGAGGGGAGCCAGAGAGGGAGCCAAGCAGGGGGCAGACTACAGAACGGGGTCAGAGCAATTGGGGGTCGGGGGGGCGGAGAGAGCAGGTTTCGGGGTGGTGGAGAGAGCAGAAGGATGAAAGAAGTGGGGAGGAGGGGGGTGGGCAGGCGGGGCGGTGATGGGGGAGGTGCAGAAGGAGCAGGGGACAGTGAATCAGAGGACGTAGATGACAGAATATTCCACAATGCATGAACCCAGTTACACAAACCAGACCAATCACCAAGGGAGAGGCCTGGTTTCACCCCCCCCCCCCACCTTCCCGATCATCCCCCCCCCCACCCCCGAGCCCCGCTGCTCCTACCTGTATTGGGAGGTTCGGACTTGCTGAACAGGTCACTCCATGCAGAGTCCAGGAACAGGCTGCTGTACCTGCTGTCCAGTGAGGCCATGTACCTCGCAACCGGGTGGGAGCCTGCCACAGAAAGATTCATATCAGCACAACTCACACACTGTCACCACTCCCCTAACCCCTCACAGACTGTCTCTCATGCAGACCAACCCCTATCCCCTGTCCCTCACACAGACCGTCCCTCACCTCTTCCCACCCTTCATTCTGACTGCCTCCCTCATCCTCACTGCACCCCCCCCCAACCTTGCACCCTCCTTCGTCACAGCACCCCACCCCCCCCACTCCCCCTTCTCTCACCTTCGCGGCCCTACCTCCCCCTCACGGTTTCCCCCTTACACTCGCACAGCTACTCTGCCCTTTGCCGCCGCACCTCCCCCCCACCAACTCTGACACTCACCCAGGGGAATGACCAGAATGCGTAGGTAGTTGAGCCAGTCTGACGTTTTGTTGGCGAGTTGCTCCACAAAGAATCGGAGGATGGCGCTGAGGTAACTCTGCCCTCCGACTGCTGCCACCTTCACCGGCCGGGGCATCTGGGCATTGCAGTTACAGCTGGTGGATCAGAACCAGAGGATGTAGTCAGTATGCGCGCGTATACACACACACACGCACAAAACAGCAAATCCTGAGACCACCCCCCCCAACTCCCCAGACACCCAAACCCCACTGATCCTCAGACAGAGGTGCACTTGTCGGACCCTGGACCCTCGCCCTGGGATGGACAGGGGTTTGGTCACTGCAGAGTGAAGTCTTGACTGGAGGATGTACTTACTAGCGCTGTATCCGTGTGAGGATGGCAGAAAGGCAGGTCTGAACCTCGATCATGGAGCACGTACAGATATAGGCTTTGTTCTGTTCGAGGAGGAGCTCAGAGACATACTGCAGGGAGAGGGGGGAGAGAGAGAGAGAGAGAGAGACAACATCAGAGAGAGAGAATTGGCACACACACCGCCCTAGTGACCGACCCCAGGGTTAAATCCTGAGGACAGGTTCACTGGGACGAAGCTGGTGACCCCCCCGCGTGTGGAAGATCGAGGGAATGATCTCATCGAGGGGGGGTAGTTTAAGATGATTAAAGGATTGGATAGGTTCAATAGAGAGAAATTATTTCTTCTGGTGGGGAGGGGAAGAGTCCAGAACAAGGCAGGGTTTGGGCAGGGGTAGGGGGTGTCGGGAAGGAGGTTGGAATGTACGAAGAACTTCCTCACACTAAGGGGAGCGGGAATCTGGAACATTCTCCCACAAGGAGTAATCGTGGCGGGGGTCAATTTGAAATATCCCAACTTGAGATTGAGAGGTTGCTGTTGAACAGCAGTACAGGCCGGAGGGGCTGAATGGCCTCCTCTTCCCATACGAGGCTGGGTGAGCGTAAGAACTCCCTCCAGCGTGGCCTGGCCTGGAAGCAGAGCCAATCCTGGGCTGAGGGATGTGGATAACTCCGAGAGAGAGCAACCAGCCACACTGTAAAGGAGCAGATACATCTCCCCCTCTGGTTCTTTTCCCGATTCTCTTCAATCTGTGTCCCCCCTCTGGTTCCCCACCATCCTGACACTGGAAACACTTTCTCCTTGTTCACTCTATCCAAACCCTCCTAATTCTGAATGTCTCGATTCAAACTCCCCCTGAACCTTCCCTGCTCTGAGGGCAACCATCCCAACTTCTCCCAGTCTCTCTCCACAATAACTGACACCCCTCTCCAAAGCCTCAACATCCTTCCTAATGTGTTGGGGGTGAGGGGATCCCGGATTTGGGACCTGTGCTCCAGTTGGAGTCTAACCCAGTGTTTAGGAAGGCTTTCACATCATTTCCTTTTTGTACTCATTCCTTATGAAAGTCAGGGACCCCCTAAGGCTGTTTAGCAGTTAACCTCATTCTGTACCGCCACCTGAAAGATTAATGGGTGTAGATTCCCACGTCTCTCTGTTCCTTTATAAGTAAACCATTGACTTTTTAAACACTTCTCCTCATTATTCACAATGGAAGTAATAGCTTCATTGTCATAGAGCTACAGAATCCTTACAGTGCAGGAGGCCATTCAGCCCATCGGGTCTGCACCAATTCTCCACAAGAGCATCCCACCCAGGCCTTCTCCCTCACCCTATCTCAATAACCACAGGTATTTCCCATTTTCATATTTTTAGGCCAATCCACCTAACCTGCACATCTTTGGACACTAAGGGGCAATTTAGCATGGCAAATCCCCCTAACGTACACATCTTTGGACACTAAGGGGCAATTTAGCATGGCCAATCTACCTAACCTGCACATCTTTGGACACTAAGGAACAATTTAGCATGGCCAATTCCCCCAGACCTCACATCTTTTGGACTGTGGGAGGAAACCCACGCAGACACGGGGAGAACGTGCAGACTCCGTTCAGACAGTGACCCAAGCCAGGAACTGAACCCAGATCCCTGGTGCAGCCATGCTGCTATTCGACAGGATTATTGCCCTGGCTGACACCCACTGGGGCGCTAGCTCTAAGAGCCTGTCCAGTTCGACAGGTGCTGGTTTGAGAGGAAGGTGGGTGGGGGGGGGCAATCAGGGTGTATCACGGTACCTTCAAAGGTGTCACAATTATAAAGAGCCAAAGCAGTTAGTGGAAAGCAGAGGTAATGGGGGTGTGGTGAGAGAATGTACCTGGCCCTGCCAGTCCACACCATTGACCATGATCACTGACTCCGGTACGGTACTGTCAGACACCAGAATCTGGTTCAGCTGATCGTAAACCACTTTGCGAGGAACCTGCAAACAGAAGCACACAGCGGCATTGAGAATCTGACACAGTAACAACTCCAGATCAAACCCCAGACCACACCAAAACTCTGGTTACCTGGATACTGAGCTCTGGGGACCGCTCACTGTCAGAACTGTTTGCACGCTCACTCTGTGCCCGAGAGACCTGGCGATCCTTCAGTGGAGTCCTCCTGTGCTTCGGAGTGTGAGCAATGTCTGCCTTACTGCAACACACAGAACATCAACACATCACCTAACGCTGGAAACGGTCTCTTATTCACTGTATCCAAACCCTTCCTGATTCTGAACACCTTGATTCAAACTCCCCCTGAACCTCCCCTGCTCCGAAGGGAATGATCCCAGCTTCTCGCAGTCTCTCCACATGAATTGAAGCCCCCTCATCCCAGTGAGAGTCAGTATGTGTGGGAGCCGTACCCCAGGGACAGTCAGTGTGTGTTGGGGACCCGTACCCCAGTGAGAGTCAGTGTGTGTGTGGGAGCCATACCCCAGTGAGAGTCAGTGTGTGTGTAGGAGCCGTACCCCAGTGAGAGTCAGTGTGTGTGTGTGGGAGCCGTACCCCAGTGAGAGTCAGTGTGTGTGTGTGGGAGCCGTACCCCAGTGAGAGTCAGTGTGTGTGTGTGGGAGCCGTACCCCAGTGAGAGTCAGTGTGTGTGTGGGGACTCGTACCTCAGTGAGAGTCACTGTGTGTGTGGGACCCGTACCCCAGTGAGAGTCAGTGTGTGTGTGGGACCGTACCCCAGTGAGAGTCAGTGTGTGTTGGGGACCCGTACCCCAGTGAGAGTCAGTGTGTGTGTGGACCCGTACCCCAGTGAGAGTCAGTGTGTGTTGGGGACCCGTACCCCAGTGAGAGTCAGTGTGTGTGTGGGACCCGTACCCCAGTGAGAGTCAGTGTGTGTTGGGGACCCATACCCCAGTGAGAGTCAGTGTGTGTTGGGGACCTGTACCCCAGTGAGAGTCAGTGTGTGTGTGGGACTCGTACCTCAGTGAGAGTCACTGTGTGTGTGGGACCCGTACCCCAGTGAGAGTCAGTGTGTGTGTGGGACCCGTACCCCAGTGAGAGTCAGTGTGTGTTGGGGACCCGTACCCCAGTGAGAGTCAGTGTGTGTGGGACTCAAAACTGAACTAGGTGTTGTGAAGTAAGGCAGGAAGTACCACAGTGGGTTAGCACTACTGCCTCCCAGCACAAGGGACCCGGGTTCAGTTCTCAGCTCGGGTCACTGTGTGGAGTATGCACATTCTCCTTGTGTCTGTGTGAGTTTCCTCCAGGTGCTCCGGTTTCCTCCCACGCTCCAAAGATGTGCAGGTTAGGTTGACTGGCCATGTTACACTGTCCCTTAATGCCAGAGGGATTAGCAGGGTAAATGTTTGGGGTTGCAGGGATAGGGCCTCAGTGCGATTGGTGTTGGCTTGATGGGCTGAATGGCCTCCTGCACTGTCAGCATTTTACGATCAGTACCTGGGAGATGCGAAGATCTGAGAATCTGATTTGCCACTTTTTGTGAGGGGTTTGGTTTTGTCGAGGCTGGTGCCAGAAGTATTCAGTTCACTCTGCAACTCTTGTTCCATTAACTCCTATTGGAATAATTCAGTCTGTTAATGTATTACACTCAGCCCATTGAGATATTCACAAGGGGCAGTGCAGACTCAAACTGCACAGGGCAATAGGGACGGCAGAGAGAGAGAGTAACAAAGCAACTGGGCATGGAGAGAGAGAGAGAGAGACAGAGTATGCAGAGACAGAAGAAGAATGATACAGCAACTGGGCACAGAGAGAGAAAAAAAATGAGATACAGCAGAGAGACAGGGAGAGAGGGACAGGGCAGAAAGTGAGAGAGAGAGAGACACACACACAACAACAGGGCATACAGAGAGAGAGAGAGTGAGGGACAGGGCAGAGAGAGACAGTGACGCAGCAACTGGGCACAGGAAGAAAATGAGAGGCAGGGCATGCAGAGAGAGAGAGAAAGAGAATGACACAGCAACTGAACATAGAGACAGAAAAAAATGAGATAGAGCAGAGAAAAAGAGACAGGGCATAGAGAGAGACAACAACTGGGCAGAGAGAGAGATAATGACAGGGCATGCAGAGAGAGAGGGCAGAGTGAGAGAAAGACAGGGCAGAGAGAGAGGAAGAGGGAGACAGGGCATGGAGGGAGAAAGAGAGAGACAGTGACAGAGCAGAGAGAGAGAGAGACACACAGTGACATGGCAGAGAGAGAGAGAAAAACACAGCAACTGGACATAGAGAGAGAGGGAGAGAAAAAGAGACAGGGCAGAGAGAGAGGAAGAGGGAGACAGGACATGCAGAGAGAGAGAGAGACAGTGACAGCAGAGAGAGAGAGAAAAACAGCAACTGGACATAGAGAGAGAGGGAGAAAAAGAGACAGGGCAGAGAGAGAGGAAGAGGAAGACAGGGCATGCAGAGAGAGAGAGAGACAGTGGCAGGGCAGAGAGAGAGAGTGACAGAGCAAAAGACAGAGAGAGAGAGAGTGGAAAGAGAGAGACAAAGACAGGGCAGAAGGAGAGGGAAACAGTGACAGAGAGAGAGAATCCAAGGTTCTACTGAGGGACAAGTTCCCCCTGTTAGTGACACCTCTCCCTCGGGGAGGTATGGACATAGTAACGTTAAACCACGCAGGGAGGGAGAGGTATCTGCTGGGTGGTGGGCATGGGAGGGGGGGGGTGAATATCCTCCCCCACCAGTCCTGCCTCACTGGATCTCACTCATCCTCTGGGCTGTATAAGCAAAGCGAGATCAGCTACAGGAGTGCATGCCTGCACTCAGACCGACAAGGACTGAGTTCTGCATGGACTGCAAGTGGCAGCGCTGTGTGCTGGGAGAGAGTAAACCATCCCCCATCTCTCCCGCTCCTATCCCTCCCTCAGGACATCCCAGAAAGAAGCACAGTCCCTGACCCTCCAATCCCACCAGTCCCTCTACCTTCCTCAGGATATCCCAGAGAAAAACTCCCACCTCCTTCTCCTCATCTCCTCTCCCCTGCTCAGGATGTTCCAAAGTGTTTTACACACAATGAAGTTTTTTTTAGAAGTGTGCTTGCTGCTGTAGGAAAGACAGCAGCTAATTGACACAGAGCAAGATCCCACACACAGCAATCTGATCACCCAGATATTGGTTTGAGGGAAAAATATCGGATTCAGGACACCGGGGAGATCTCCCTCCCTCCAACGCCCCCTCAGCACTGACCCTCTGACACTGCAGTGCTCCCTCAGCACTGACCCTCCCGCAGTGTGGTGCTCCCTCAGCACCGACCCTCCCGCAGTGCGGCGATCCCTCAGCACCGACCCTCCCGCAGTGCGGCGCTCCCTCAGCATCGACCCTCTGACAGTGCGGCGCTCCCTCAGCACCGACCCTCTGACAGTGCGGCGCTCCCTCAGCACCGACCCTCTGACAGTGCGGCGCTCCCTCAGCACCGACCCTCTGACAGTGCGGCGCTCCCTCAGCACTGACCCTCTGACAGTGCGGCGCTCCCTCAGCACTGACCCTCTGACAGTGCGGCGCTCCCTCAGCACTGACCCTCTGACAGTGCGGCGCTCCCTCAGCACTGACCCTCTGACAGTGCGGCGCTCCCTCAGCACTGACCCTCTGACAGTGCGGCGCTCCCTCAGCACTGACCCTCTGACAGTGCGGCGCTCCCTCAGCACTGACCCTCTGACAGTGCGGCGCTCCCTCAGCACTGACCCTCTGACAGTGCGGCGCTCCCTCAGCACTGACCCTCTGACAGTGCGGCGCTCCCTCAGCACTGACCCTCTGACAGTGCGGCGCTCCCTCAGCACTGACCCTCTGACAGTGCGGCGCTCCCTCAGCACTGACCCTCCCACAGTGCGGCGCTCCCTCAGCACTGACCCTCCCACAGTGCGGCGCTCCCTCAGCACTGACCCTCCCACAGTGCGGCGCTCCCTCAGCACTGACCCTCCCACAGTGCGGCGCTCCCTCAGCACCGACCCTCCCACAGTGCGGCGCTCCCTCAGCACTGACCCTCCCACAGTGCGGCGCTCCCTCAGCACTGACCCTCCCACAGTGCGGCGCTCCCTCAGCACCGACCCTCCCACAGTGCGGCGCTCCCTCAGCACTGACCCTCCCCACAGTGCGGCGCTCCCTCAGCACCGACCCTCCCACAGTGCGGCACTCCCTCAGCACCGACCCTCCACAGTGCGGCGCTCCTCAGCACCGACCCTCCCGCAGTGCGGCGCTCCCTCAGCACCGACCCTCCCGCAGTGCGGCGCTCCTCAGCACCGACCCTCCGCAGTGCGGCGCTCCCTCAGCACCGACCCTCCCGCAGTGCGGCCCTCCCTCAGCACCGACCCTCCCGCAGTGCGGCGCTCCCTCAGCACCGACCCTCCCGCAGTGCGGCCCTCCCTCAGCACCGACCCTCCCGCAGTGCGGCGCTCCCTCAGCACCGACCGTCCCACAGTGCGGCACTCCCTCAGCACCGACCGTCCCACAGTGCGGCGCTCCCTCAGCACCGACCCTCCCGCAGTGCGGCGCTCCCTCAGCACCGACCCTCCCACAGTGTGGCGCTCCCTCAGCACTGAGTAAAGGCCTGGAACAGAGAGCACAATCCCATCTGTTTGTGACTTAGTCCTGCGAGTAATCATGACATATCAAACACCCGGCCTATTCCCAGAGTGAATATTGTACATTACCGCTGCTTCTACCTCTGCCATCACCTCCTCCTGGAGTTTCGTGCGGGACACCCGGAGCTTTTCAGACGGCAAGGCTTCCAGCTGGTCGGCACGGGAACAGAAGACGGGGAATTATGTATATTAGAATCCCTGTCTCCCTTTGTTGCTCTCATTCCCTTTTTCTGCCCCCCCTACACACACGCGCGCGACGCGCACTGTTTTTCTATCCCCATCTCCCTCTCGCTCATCCCACAGAACCATAGAAAAGTTACAGCACAGAAATAGGCCATGCAGCCCATCTTGTCCATGTTAGCCCAAAAATATCCTTTCTAATCCCACCTTCCTGCACCTGATCCATAGCCCTGTGGTTTACAGCACTTAAGGTGCAAATCCAGGTACTTTTTAAAGGAGTTTAAGGTCTCTACCTCCACCACAAACTCAGGCAGCCAATTCCAGATACCCACCACCCTCTGTGTAAAAGAGTTCTTCCTCATCTTCCCTCTATACCTTGAATCTATTCGGGGCGGCACGGTAGCACAGCGGTTAGCACTGCTGCTTCACAGCTCCAGGGACCCAGGTTCAGTTCTGGCCTTGAGTCTGCTTGGAGTTTGCGCATTCTTCCCGTACCTGTGAGGATTTCCTCTCACTGCTACGATTTCCTCCCACAGTCCAAAGATGTGCAAGTTAGGTTGATTGGCCATGTTAAAAATTGCCCTTAGTGTCCTAAGATGTGTAGGTTGGAGGGATTAATGGGTAAATATGTCAGGATATGGGGTTAGGGTCTGGGTGGGATTGTGGTCAGTGCAGACTCGATGGGCCAAATGGCGTCCTTCTGCATTGTAGGGTTTCTATATTTCTATGATTTCTATGTCTAGAATTCTCCACCAAGGGAAACAAGTTTATCCTGTCCACGCTATCGCTTCCCCTCAGAATTTTGTTCCCCTCAGTCAACTCAATCGTCAATTCTGTGTTCCAAGGAAAATAACCCCTACTAATCCAGTCTCTCCTCACTTTTCAAGCTCTAGCAACATTCTTGTAAATCTCCTCTGCACTCTCTCTCTCTCTCTCTCCAGAGCAATTATGTCCTTTCTGTAATGTGGTGACCAGGACTGTACACAATTCTCTAATTGTGGCCTCACCCAGTGTTTTATACAATTTCAATATTATATCCTAACTTCTAGTTTTTTTCATTCATTCCTGGGACGTGGGCGTTGCTGGCTGAGCCAGCATTTAGTACCCATCCCATTGCTGTAGCTCTGGGAGTCACATGTAGGCCAGACCGGGGTAAGGATGGCAGATTTCCTTCCCTAAAGGGAACCAGATGGGTTTTCCCAACAATGGGTCATCGGTAGATTCTTAATCCCAGATATTTTTAATTGAATTCAAATTCCACCGTCTGCCGTAGCTGGATTCGAACCTCATAGCAGAGGTTCTAGCATAGAAACTCTTAGCAGAGTTTCTAGAAAAATAGTCCAATGATAATACCACTAGGCCAACATTCTCCCTTCTGTCTCAGAGCTTCCCGTCCTGTCCCAACAGCCCCAGAAGGGGGAAGTGTCTGACTAACACTGTGTGTCACTCACCGGACTGGATAACTCCTTGTTGAGACTGCCCTTACTGTTCAGACTTCCGATCTCTGTCTGCGAGCTTGACTGAGACATTCCCTCAAAAAACGGCCTGGGGGAGAGACAGAGAGTGAAAAATAATCAGGAAAAAGAGAGAGAGAGAGAAAAGTGAGCAAGAGGGAGACTGGGAGGGGGAGAGAGTGTGTCAGAAAGAGAGAGAGAATTGTCGAGTGACAGATGGATTACATACGTTGGGATAAACGGTTTGCAAAGAGGCCAGTTGGCCCACCTGATCCCTGCTAGCGTTTCTATTCCAATAGAACTTCCTTCAATCTCTGCTCACCTATTGTCATCACCCAGTGTTCAAATCAGCACTCCATGGGAGCGGGTCCCACTGCCCACTCCCCTATGGGAATGAGTCCCACTCCCCGCTGTGGAGTGAGTCCCACATTCTCCCCCACTCCCCGTGGGAGCGAGTCCCACATTCTCCCCCCACTCCCCGCTGTGGGAGCGAGTCCCACATTCTCCCCCCACTCCCCCCGTGGGAGTGAGTCCCACATTCTCCCCGAGTCCCACATTCTCCCCCCACTCCCTGTGGGAGTGAGTCCCACATTCTCCCCCCACTCCCCGTGGGAGTGAGTCCCACATTCTCCCCCCACTCCCCGTGGGAGTGAGTCCCCCATTCTCCCCCCACTCCCCGTGGGAGCGAGTCCCACATTCTCCCCCACTCCCCCGTGGGAGTGAGTCCCACATTCTCCCCCGAGTCCCACATTCTCCCCCACTCCCCGTGGGAGCGAGTCCCACATTCTCCCCCACTCCCCGTGGGTGTGAGTCCCCCATTCTCCCCCACTCCCCGTGGGAGTGAGTCCCACATTCTCCCCCACTCCCATGGGAGCGAGTCCCACATTCTCCCCCCACTCCCCGTGGAGTACTCCCACATTCTCCCCCGACTCCCGTGGGAGCGAGTCCCACATTCTCCCCCCACTCCCCGTGGGAGTGAGTCTCACATTCTCCCCCCACTCCCCGTGGGAGTGAGTCCCACATTCTCCCCCCACTCCCCGCTGTTGGAGCAAGTCCCACATTCTCCCCCCACTCCCCCCGTGGGAGTGAGTCCCACATTCTCCCCGAGTCCCACAATCTCCCCCCACTCCCCGTGGGAGTGAGTCCCACATTCTCCCCCCACTCCCCGCTGTTGGAGCAAGTCCCACATTCTCCCCCCACTCCCCCCGTGGGAGTGAGTCCCACATTCTCCCCGAGTCCCACATTCTCCCCCCACTCCCTGTGGGAGTGAGTCCCACATTCTCCCCCCACTCCCCGTGGGAGTGAGCCTGGTAAATCATTGTGAGTTGCCTCGAGGAGTCATTATCAGCTCTCATACTCAGTGGTGTCTAATTTGATAATTGGACTGGACACTAGGCCGGAAAAGCCTGGGGCTCACTTACTTGAGCTTGGGTTTGGGGGTACTGAGGACACTCTCCGTCTCCTCCATTTCGGGACCGCTGTCGCTGGGGTTGTACAATTCCAGACTGTCGTAAAGCAAATCCAGGTCCTCCTCCACCTCCTGGATCTGCTCCGTAGATACATGTTCCAGGGCTAAGACCTGAGGACGGGATAGGAAAGAACCACATCAATCTGGGAACAGCAAGCAGACAGTACAGCCCAACACCCAGAGAATAGTGAGATCGCTTTGTGTGTGTATGTGTGTGTGTACGCACAGGTCCATGTCTCTCTGTCTCTCCCTCTCTCTCTCACTGTGTGTGTCTCTCTCTCTCTCTCTCTCTCTACCCTCCCCCGACCCTCTCTTTCTCTGTGTCTCTCTCGTCCTGAGTATCTGTTGATTCAAACACAGAGTCTCACCTCATCTGTGACCGAATCTCTTCAGCAGAGCCACAAACTTCTGTTTAATGTTTTGTTGCTGCAAATTAATCACAATCTTTCATTAACCTCAGAATAAAATCCAAATCCTTCTGATAAACATCGGCAGCAAAGTTCCTGCCCCCAACCGAGCCTGACCCTACCCCTTTCCCCCACACCGAGCATGTCCCCTTCCCCTTTCCCCCATACCGAGTCTGTCCCCTTCCCTTTCCCCCAACCGAGCCTGACCCTTACCCCTTCCCCCACACTGAGCCTGTCCCCTTCCCCTTTCCCCCATACCGAGTGTCCCCTTCCCTTTCCCCCATACCGAGCCTGTCCCCTTTCCCCCATACCGAGCCTGTTCCCCCTTCCCCCATACCGAGCCTGCCTCTCTCTCCTGCTTATCCATCCCATTTCTGGCCCCTCATCCTGACAACACCTGCCCTCTCTCGACTTCGCCCAGACCATCCCTGCCCTCCATACCCTGGCAGTCTGTGTCCTCTCTCCCCTTGCCCCACACCATCCCTCTCCTCTTGGCCTTCCCCACACTGTGCCTGTCCCCTTTCACTCTGGCAACCCCTGCCTCATTCTCCCCCCTCGCCCACACTGTCCCTGCCCCCACATCCTGACACCCCTTTCTCTCTCCTCTCCCCAGACTGTCCCTGCCCCCCCATCTTACACCGTCTGTGCCCCCTCTCCCCTCCCCCACACCATTCCGCTGCTCACCTCTTGCCTCCTTCCCCCCCCAGCTTCTGCCCTGGGATTCCTGGCCTGCCTCCCCTGACAGCCCGTAAGATTCTCCTGAAAACCCAATAACCTCTCGCCAGCCATCGCCAGTAGGGCTCTCCCTCTCTCCCCTCAGTCTGGACTGAACCCTGTCTGATGCGGAAAAGCATCAGTTCTGGCTCAGAACGGGTCCAAGTCTTCAAGTCTAGCCTCTCCATAGGGATGCTCCTCCTGTCTCCAATGCCTATCTTCCCTTTTCCCCACTCCCCCCACCATCGCCTGCACAGACTTGCACTGCTTACATTGCTGATCCCTCCACGGGAAATGGCGGACGAGTTTGGAAGTTTCCGTCGTGTTTTTTTCCTTTTTCCAACATCCTCATCTTCAAAATACGAATCCTTCCCGGGACAGGAATCACAGATCGTTCAGTTAGAGACTGTCACACTTAATATCCCATCCCGATGCAGCGTACACCAGTGAGAGTCAGTGTGTGTGTGGGACCCCAGTGAGAGTCAGTGTGTGTGTGGGACCCGTACCCCAGTGAGAGTCAGTGTGTGTGGGGGACCCCAGTGATAGTCAGTGTGTGTGGGGGACCCCAGTGAGAGTCAGTGTGTGTGTGAGACCCCAGTGAGAGTCAGTGTGTGTGTGGGACCCCAGTGAGAGTCAGTGTGTGTGGGGGACCCCAGTGAGAGTCAGTGTGTGTGTGGTACCCCAGTGAGAGTCAGTGTGTGTGTGGGACCCCAGTGAGAGTCAGTGTGTGTGGACCGTACCCCAGTGAGAGTCAGTGTGTGTGGGGTACCCCAGTGAGAGTCAGTGTGTGTGGGACCCGTACCCCAGTGAGAGTCAGTGTTTGTGGGACCCGTACCCCAGTGAGAGTCAGTGTGTGTGGGAGCCGTACCCCAGTGAGAGTCAGTGTGTGTGGGACCCGTACCCCAGTGAGAGTCAGTGTGTGTGGGGACCCCAGTGAGAGTCAGTGTGTGTGTGGGACCCAGTGAGAGTCAGTGTGTGTGTGGGACCCCAGTGAGAGTCAGTGTGGTGTGGGGACCGTCCCAGTGAGAGTCAGTGTGTGTGGGAGCCGTACCCAGTGAGAGTCAGTGTGTGTGGGGGACCCAGTGAGAGTCAGTGTGTGTGGGGGACCCCAGTGAGAGTAGTGTTGTGTGGGGGAACCCCAGTGAGAGTCAGTGTGTGTGGGACCCCAGTGAGAGTCAGTGTGTGTGGGGACCCGTACCCCAGTGAGAGTCAGTGTGTGTGGGAGCCGTACCCCAGTGAGAGTCAGTGTGTGTGGGGACCGTACCCCAGTGAGAGTCAGTGTGTGTGGGACCCCAGTGAGAGTCAGTGTGTGTGGGACCCGTACCCCAGTGAGAGTCAGTGTGTGTGGGACCCGTACCCCAGTGAGAGTCAGTGTGTGTGGGACCCGTACCCCAGTGAGAGTCAGTGTGTGTGGGACCCGTACCCCAGTGAGAGTCAGTGTGTGTGGGACCCGTACCCCAGTGAGAGTCAGTGTGTGGGACCCGTACCCCAGTGAGAGTCAGTGTGTGTTGGACCCGTACCCCAGTGAGAGTCAGTGTGTGTGGGAGCCGTACCCCAGTGAGAGTCAGTGTGTGTGGGACCCCAGTGAGAGTCAGTGTGTGTGTGGGGACCCCAGTGAGAGTCAGTGTGTGTGGGGACCGTACCCCAGTGAGAGTCAGTGTGTGTGGGACCAGTGAGGTCAGTGTATGTGGACCCAGTGAGAGTCAGTGTGTGGGGGACCCGTACCCCAGTGAGAGTCAGTGTGTGTGGGACCCGAACCAGTGAGAGTCAGTGTGTGTGGGAGCCGTACCCCAGTGAGAGTCAGTGTGTGTGGGAGCCCAGTGAGAGTCAGTGTGTGTGGGACCCGTACCCAGTGAGAGTCAGTGTGTTTGGGACCCCAGTGAGAGTCAGTGTGTTTGGAACCGTACCCCAGTGAGAGTCAGTGTGTGTGGGACCCCAGTGAGAGTCAGTGTGTGTGGGACCCCAGTGAGAGTCAGTGTGTGTGGGACCCGTATCCCAGTGAGAGTCAGTGTGTGTGTGGGACACCAGTGAGAGTCAGTGTGTGTGTGGGAGCCGTACCCCAGTGAGAGTCAGTGTGTGTGAGATCCGTACCCCAGTGAGAGTCAGTGTGTGTGTGAGATCCGTACCCCAGTGAGAGTCAGTGTGTGTGAGATCCGTACCCCAGTGAGAGTCAGTGTGTGTGGGATCCGTACCAGTGAGAGTCAGTGTGTGTGAGATCTGTACCCCAGTGAGAGTCAGTGTGTGTGAGATCCGTACCCCAGTGAGAGTCAGTGTGTGTGAGATCCGTACCCCAGTGAGAGTCAGTGTGTGTGTGGGACCCCAGTGAGAGTCAGTGTGTGTGAGATCCGTACCCCAGTAAGAGTCAGTGTGTGTGAGATCCGTACCCCAGTGAGAGTCAGTGTGTGTGAGATCCGTACCCCAGTGAGAGTCAGTGTGTGTGTGGGACCCCAGTGAGAGTCAGTGTGTGTGAGATCCGTACCCCAGTAAGAGTCAGTGTGTGTGAGATCCGTACCCCAGTGAGAGTCAGTGTGTGTGAGATCCGTACCCCAGTGAGAGTCAGTGTGTGTGTGGGACCCCAGTGAGAGTCAGTGTGTGTGAGATCCGTACCCCAGTGAGAGTCAGTGTGTGTGAGATCCGTACCCCAGTGAGAGTCAGTGTGTGTGAGATCCGTACCCCAGTGAGAGGCAGCTCCTTCGTGTGGAACATTCTCGAATTACCTGCCCTTGTAATGGATCGTCACTGACTTCCTGCTCAGATGAGAAGCTGTCATCCTCATCCTCGGAGTAGTTATCAATATCTGGGGATCGATCTGCAGAGAATGAAAGCACTCTCTCAGCCTCACACTCAACACCCAATTCAGCTCCCTCAGGAAATACAGTGACCCTGAACATTGCAACAATACTGTCTCTTCAAACCTTATCGATCGTCATTTGATCCACACATCAAAGGAGGCAACACAGGAGAAGGCCATCGGCCCACTCTTCCTGTGCTACCTTTCAATGATCTGTCCAATTACTTCCACCCCTTCCCACTCTTCTCCCCACAGCCCTGCAAATCTCTCCTTTTCCAGTATCTCCTCCCCTACTTTTGAAAATTCCTATTGAATCTGCTTCCACTGCCCTTTCAGGCAGCACCTTCCAGATCACAACAACTCACAAAAAAACATTCTCAGGTTCTTTCCCCGATTCTCTTCAATCTGTGTCCGCTTCCACTCTCCTGACATCGGAAACACCTTCTCCTAATTCACTCTATCCAAACCCTTCTGGATTCTGAACGCCTCAATTCAATCTCCCTCCTAATCTTCTCCGCTCCGAGGGAAATGATCCCAGCTTCTCCCCGTCTCCCCACGTGAACCGAAGCTCCCTCAAACCTGGGAGCATTCTAGAAAAGCTGCCTCGGTTAGGATTATATTCACTGGAGTTTAGAAGAGTGAGAGGGGATCTGATAGAAACTTATAAAATTCTAACAGGGTTAGACAGGGTAGATTCAGAAAGAATGTTCCCAATGATGGAGGGAGTCCAGAACTAGAGGGTCATAGTTTGAGGATAAGGAGTAAAGCTTTTAGAAATGAGGTGAGGAGGAATTTCTTTACCCAAAGGGTGGTGAATGTGAGGAATTCACTCCCACAGAATCTTAGAATCCCTACAGTGCAGCCCATCAAATCTGCACTGACCACAATCCCACCAGGTCCTATCCCCATATCCTTACACACTTGCAAAGAACAAAGAGCAAAACAGCACGGGAAACAGGCCCTTCGGCCCAACGAGCTCACGCCGCCACCCCGATGTTCCCACCTCTACCCGTGATCCCAGTCCATTTTTATAGATCTATGGATTAAAAACCAAAATTGAGAATTTGTTTTGCCAATTAGCCTAAGGGCACATCTTTGGGATGTGGGAGGAAACCGGAGTGCCCGGAGAAAACCCACGCAAGCACGGGGAGAATGCGCAAACTCCCACAGACACAGGACCAAATCCATGTATCTGCACAGCACAGCGATAGTCACTGAGCTGTCGTGTTGCCCATCAAATGGTCCAGGTCAAGTGTACACTAACGACGTGAAGCGCTAGGATACTCTCGGAAAAAAAAAATCCTTACCTGCTAATCCCTCTAACCTACGCATCTCAGGTCACTAAGGGGCAACTTTAGCATTGCCAATCAACCTAACCCGCACATCTTTGCTCTGTGGAAGGAAACCGGAGCACCCGGAGAAAACCTACGCAGACATGAGGAGAATGTGCAAACTCCACACAGTCACCCGAGAAAGTAGTTGAGGCCCAAATGTTGTGTGATTTCAGGAAGAAATTAGATATCGCTCTTGGGGCTGAAGGGATGGAGGGATATGCGGGGGGGGAGAGATATTGAATTTGATGATCAAAATGAATGTCGGAGCAGGCTCGAAGGGCCGAATGGCCTCCTCCTGCTTCTAGTTTCTGTGTTTCGCTCCACGGCTTCCTGACATGTGGAGGCCAGAACTGGGCCCAGTTCCTCCGACTGAGACCTGTCCACGTCATTGCTGAAGGTTCGGAGTAATCACTTTTGTTCTCTGTTCCTCTATTTATAAAGCTACTGGTTTACATATTTTACACAGCTTGCCCTGGAGCTGTCAGTACTCTCTGTACAGACGCTCCCAGCTCTGTGTGTTCTGGCACCTCTTTTACATTTGTCCTATTTAGTTGACATTTGCTGCCCATTTAACACAACACCACCTGTCTCTTAACAGTCCACCTGCTTCCACAATCCTTACCTCCCCCTCCAACATTCGCAGGATCCCGACAGTGCAGAAAGAGGCCATTCCGCCCATCAAGACGGCACCAACCACAATCCCACCCAGGCCCTATCCCCGTAACCCCACATATTTACCCTGCTAATTTACCCATAGTGGCACAGTGGGTTAGCACTGCTGCCTCACAGTGCCAGGGACCTGGGTTCGATTTCCGTCCTCGGGTCACTATCTGTGCGGAGCCTGCACGTTCTCCCCATGTCTGCATGGGTTTCCTCCGGGTGTCCCAGTTTCTTCCCACAGATGCGCAGGTTAGGTTGACTAGCTGTGCTAAATTTACCGTAGGCTAAGGGGGATTAGCAGGGTAAATGTGCGGGGTTACAGGAATAGTCCCTGGGTGAGATTGTGGCCAGTAGAAATTCGGTGGGCCGAATGGGCTCTTTCTGCGCTGTAGGGATTCTACGATTCTAATCCCTTGACACTAAGGGTCAATGTAACACGGCCGATCCACCTAACCCGCACATCTTTGGACTGTGGGAGGAAACTGGAGCACCCAGAGGAAACCCACGCAGACACAGGGAGAATGTACAGACTCCACACAGACACTGACCCAAGCTGTGAATTGAACCCGGGTCCGCGGCACTGTGAGGCAGCAGCACTAACCACTGTGCCAGTGTGCTGCCTGGGTCCCTGGCACGGTGATGCAGCAGGGCTAACCCACTGTGCTGCTCCAAAATGGGATTATTGTAGAATCCCTACATTCGACCCATCGAATCTGCAGTGACCACAATCCCACCTTGGCCCTATTCTCATAAATGTACCCTAGCTAGACCCGCTGATACCAAGAGGCAATTTAGTGTGGCCAATCCACCTTAACGCGCACATTTTTGGACTGTGGGAGGAAAGCAGAGCACCCAGAGGAAACGCATTTTTGTCACTGGCTGTGTCAGCATTTATTTCCCATCCCAAGTTGCCCTCGGAGGGCAGTTGAGAGTTGCTGTGGCTCTGGAGTCACGTGTAGGCCAGACTGGGGTAAGGATAGCGGATTTCCTTCCCTAAAGGGAACCAGATGGGTTTTTTCCCACAACGGGTCATCAATCGATTCTTAATCCCAGATATTTTTTATTGAATTCAAATTCTACCGTCTGCCGTGGCGGGATTCGAACCCCGGGATCCCCAGAAGATTGGCTGAGTTTCAGGATCAATAGTCCAGCGATAATACCACTAGGCCATCGCCTGCCTCTTGTCTGAGGCCTGTGTTTGGGGGGGGAGCTTGGCCACAATCCTAATGGGAGGCCGCCACAGGATTCTTGGGCCTAGCACATCAATCCTGGGAAACGTGCCCAGCAGCTCAACGGGGAAGAGGGCTGCTCTGCACAGGAAAAGCCCAGGCCTCATCCCCGGCCTTCACTGATCTCACCAGTTCAGATCAAGAGGTCCCTTCGATACACCAAGCAGCCTGGCT
Source organism: Sphyrna mokarran (assembly GCA_024679065.1). Lineage (NCBI taxonomy): Eukaryota > Metazoa > Chordata > Chondrichthyes > Carcharhiniformes > Carcharhinidae > Sphyrna > Sphyrna mokarran. The sequence continues at coordinate 3,674,053 of JAGIQG010000039.1, read as the reverse complement.
CTGTGCCCAACGACCCAATCTCCCAGGACAGATGAGCAGTGACGCACCTCCCCCCGCCACAATTGAATAGCTAGTGCCCGCGGCACAGCACTGCCAACTGACCTGACATCTTCACCTTCGGGCCTTCGTGGTCAATGGGCTGACTGGACAAGGAGTAAATTCGCACTTCAGCAACCAATGTGGAGGCCTCCTTGACGTTGCTGTGGAGGCCCAGGACCTGTCCTCCCTCACTGGGGTGCTGCATCACCTGCAAACAGTGGAGAGAACATCAGGCCGCGGGAAGCAGCATACATCCACCAGCCCCTCCAAAAAACCAATCCCAGCACAGTTTATAATCAGACCCCCAGCCACAGCGGGTAACAGAGATAGGGAGGGGGTGTAGGGAGCTGGAGGAGGTTACAGAGATAGGGAGGGGGTGTAGGGGCTGGAGGAGGTTACAGAAATAGGGAGAGGGTGTAGGGAGCTGGAGGATGTTACAGAGATAGGGAGGGTGTAGGGGCTGGAGGAGGTTACAGAAATAGGGAGGCGGTGTAGGGGCTGGAGGAGGTTACAGAGATAAGGTGAGGGGGTGGGGATAGGGGGTGGGGGGATGGGGGTGCGGGGCAGGGGTGTGGGACGGGGGGGTGTGGGGGAGGGGGGTGGGGGTGGGGGGAGTGGATGGTGGGGAGGGTGGGGGTGTGGGTGTAGAGGGGTGTGGGTGTAGAGGGTTGTGGGGGGGTGGGGTTGTGGGGGGCGTAGGGGGGAGGTGGCGGCGTGGGGGAGGGGGGGCGGCGTGGGGGGAGGGTGGCGGCGTGGGGGGGGGGGTGGGCGGCGTGGGGGGGGGGGGGTGGCGTGGGGGGGGCGGCGTGGGGGGGGGTGGGCAGCGTGGGGGGGGTGGGCGGCATAGGGGGGGTGGGCATAGGGGGTGGGGTGGTGGGGGACTGACAGTCATTACCTCGGCCATATTGATCACGCCGACAGCCAGTGTTTTATATCCCAGGATGGTTCGATTCTTGTATCGCTTCCTCCGCTGTAACATCACCTGTAACTTGTTAGCATCTCGCTTCAGGAAGTGAGGATACTGCAGAGAAAACGCAGGGGAAAAGACTGTTAGTGTGGATCAGAAACCCAAGGCCCCTCCCCCAGTGTCCCAGAGACTTCCATCCAAACACCTTCACCCCCCAATCCCCCAGAACCACCTCCACTCCAAATCCCCACAGACCATCCCAATCTCTCAGGGACCCCCCCTCCCCCAATCCTGAATCCCCTAGAGACCCCTCCAGTCCCCAAGTGATCCAATCCCCCAGAGACCACCATCCCTAATCCTGCAGAGACCCGAACCCCCAATCTCCCAGAGACCATCCCCAATCCCCCAGAGACACCCTCACCCCCAATTCCACCAGGGATCCAAATCCCCAATCTTTCAGAGACCCCCCCCCAATCCCCCAGAGACCCTCCCCACCCCAATCTCCCAGAGACCCACCACCCCCCCAATCTCCCAAAGACCGCCCACCCCCAATCCCCCAGAGACCCACACCCCCAATTCCCTAGAGATTGGGGGATGGAGAGTGGGGTGGGGATGGGATAGTAGGGTGGGGATGGGGATAGTGGGGTGGGGATGGGGATAGTGGGGTGGGGATGGTGGGGATGGGGATGGTGGGGAGGGAGGGTGGGGATGGGGAGGGTGGGGGTGGGGGTGGGAAGGGGGGGAGGATGGAGATGGGGATTGGGGGGGGATAGGGATGGTGGGGGGGATGGGATGGGGAGGGTGGGGATGGGGATGGGGAGGGTGGGGATGGGGATGGGGAGGGTGGGGATGGGGATGGGGAGGGGAGGGCTCCTAGGATAGCAGCATTTACCTGCAGAGAGAAGGTCAGTTGCAGGTCAGTCTCCATCAGGTTGCTGTTGGTCAGGGGAATCTCGTTGGTCCTCAGCACTCGTTTTGATCCCTACAGAGTCAGAGATCCCCAAATCAGATCATTAACCCAGCCCCAACACTCAGCGACACACCCTCCCCCAGAGCAACCCCCTACCCAGCCTCACCACCTTCACCCAACCACTCTCCCTCACCAGCCCCACCTGTCCCCTCCCACAGTCCCACCGCCTTCAAGCAGCCCCACTTCTGCCCACCCCCCTCCCTCCCCCAGCCCCACCCCTTTCCACCCCACCCCAACCTCCTTCCCCTTCCCTTCCCCAGCCCCACCCCCTTCCCTCACAGCCCCACCTCTTCCCCCAACCCATCTCCCCTCCCTCACCCCTCCCCTGCCCATCTCCTCCCCAAGCCCCCATCCCCTTCACCCAGCCCCACCCCTCCCCAGCTCCATCCCCTCCCCCAGCCACACCCCCTAACCCAAGTGATCCCTACAGCAAGACCCCTTCCCCGGCTCCCCGCACAGCCCCAATCCCCCATTGTACAGACCCCCAACTCCCAACCCAGAGACCCCAGCCTGCAAACCTCCCTCGTCCAGCCCCACTTCCCACGTCACCAATCCCCAACCTGCAGACCCACCATCACCGACTCCCCCACCCCACTGAGATCTGCCCTGCAGACCCCACCCTCACCCACCCCACTCAGCCGAGCCCCATCCTGCCAACCCACCCTCACCTCAATAAGCACCATGCTGCAGACCCATCCTCACCACCGCACCAACACTTCCCCTGCAGGTCTCTCTCCCCCCCCCCCCCACTGCCCAATCCCCCACCGTGGGCAGGCTGTGCCCCCTCCCTCAGTGCCAGAGTCCAGCTTCACCTGTAGTTTGACGGCGATTACCACTGAGCTGAGATCTTTATCCAATTCCTTCAGAACGAGAAGCTTCTTCAGTGTTAAACTGAACAATCTGCCCAGAGAGAGGAGAGAGAGTCAGAGAGCAGAGACTGTACTCCTTCCCTCAGCCCGTGAGACCCACTCACTCAGGAGGATCCTATCCCTTTCCTCACTCCCCTGAGTAAGGTGGGGGGGGGGGGGGGGAAGAGCGGGGCAGAGTGGGAGGACAGGGGGATGTCAGAGTTCACGAAGCTCTGCCCCGTCCTTTCTCCTTCCCCCCACTGCTCTGTCCCTCTTCTTGTGAAAATGCTGCCATTTAGATATCATTTAGAAAGATTCTTATTTGTCTCTTCTTTCTCTCACCTCTGAATGTTGTCTCTTCTCTCTCTTCTCTGCTCCTTTCGGCATTGCAATGCTCGTCTTGTCTATTCAGCGAGCACTCACAGCGGGGTCTCTGTCTAACATCAACAAGCGGTTTAACACACAGCCTCCACTCCCTCTGCCGGTCCCTCGCCACCCCTGCAGTGCCAAATATGTTCAGACTGGATAAGGGAAAAGGAAGTTGATCAGGGGGGTGGGGTGGGTGGGTGGGGTGGGGTTGGGGGAAAGGGTTGTGATCAGGGTGGGGTGGGGTGGGTTGGAAGGGTTTTTGAAAGGGGTGGGGGGGAAAAATGTTTCTCAGGGTGGGGGGGGAGATTAGAACACAGCGTCCCCCCTCCCCTTTCCCACACACAGATTAGAACGTGTCGCTCCCCCCTCCCCATAGCACTGCAATTTACCCACACACACACACACATTAGAATTCAGTGTCCCTCCTCCCCAGAGTGCTGCAACCCCTCCACCCCCTCAACACACACACCCAGCCTCTACAGCCAACTGACTGCCCCTCTCCAGCCTCCCCTTCACACACAACCCTCTGCTGCCAGCCGACTGCCCCCCCCCCATCCGACTGGCTCCACTCCAAGCCCACACATGTAATTTCGATGATTCCTGCCCGATCTACTATGAGTTTTTGACCCCATGGCCGTGACGTAGAACTGTCTGACGGTTTTACATCGTAGCCTCGGGGTCAGAAACTCTGAACAGTGAGGAGCTGCTGCCGAGTGTTCAGCCTCTCACCTGCCTGCTCACCCACTCCATCCCTCATACAGGCCAAGGGTCAAAACCTGGCCAAATAGGTCAGTGCACAGACCCCAGTGGCAGACAGAGTGGGAGAGAATGTGCACACACACACGTAGTTCCTCCCCACACTGACACTATCATTAAGAAGGCCCACCAAAGCTTCTAGTTTCTCAGGAGGCTCAAGAAATTTGCCATGTCAGCTACAACCCTTACTGACTTTTACAGATGCCCCATAGAAAGCATTCTTTCTGGTTGTATCACAGCTTGGTCTGGGCTCCTGCTCTGCCCAAGACCGCAAGGAACTACAAAAGCTAGTGAATGTAGCCCAATCCATCAGGCAAACCAGCCTCCCATCCATTGACTCTGTCTACACTTCCCGCTGCCTCGGGGAAGAGCAACCAGCATAAACCAAGGACCCTCACGCACCCCGCAGATTCTCTCTTCCACCTTCTTCCATCAGGAAAAAAGATAAAAAATTCTGAAGACACGTACCAACTGACTCAAGAACAGCTTCTTCCCTGCTGCGGTCAGACTTTTGAATGGACCTACCTCACATTAAGCCGATCTTTCTCTACAGCCTAGCTGTGACTGTGACACTACATTCTGCTTTGTATAGCACGCAAGGAACAATACTTTTCACTGTATCACTGTTATTATACAGTTGTAAATTAGGAGAGGGGAGCGTGCAGAGGGACCTGGGTGTCCTTGTGCAGCAGTCACTGAAGGTAAGCGCACAGGTACAGCAGGCGGTAAAGAAGGCAAATGGTATGTTGGCCTTCGTTGCGAGAGGTTTTGAGTACAGGAGCAGGGATGTGTTGTTGCAATTATACAGGGGCCTTTTTGGTCTCCTTTTCCGAGGTCGGATGTTCTTGCTCTCGAGGGAGTGCAGTGAAGGTTTACGGGGCTGATTCCGGGGATGGCGGGACTGATGTATGAGGAGAGGTTGACCAGGTTAGGATTGTTTTCACTGGAGTTTAGATGAATGAGAGGGGATCTCGTAGAGACTTATACAATTCTAACAGGACTAGACAGGGTAGATGCAGGGAGGATGTTCCCGATGGTGGAGGGAGTCTAGAACCAGGGGTTCTGAGGATTCGGGGGTAGACCATTTAGGACGGAAGTGGGGAGGCATTTCTTCACCTGGTGGAATTCATTCCCACAGGAAGTAGTCGATGCCAAAACATTGAATGTATTCAAAAGGCGGCTGGATAGAGCACTTGGGGTGAAGGGGATCAAAGATTGAAAGAAGGATTAAGCTATTGAGTTGGATGATCAGCCATGATTGTAATCAGTGATGGAGCAGGATCAAAGGGCCTCCTCCTGCTCCTATTTTCTAGGTTTGTATCCCAGTACATGCTACAATATTAAATCAAATCACAACCGTTCTGCAATTGAGAGAGTGTTTGAGGTACGTGTTTTGTGTGTGTGTTGGCGGGGGGGGGGGGGGGGGGGGGGGGGATGTCTGATCTGTGTTTCACTGTCTGAGGGGCGGTCTGTCCACTGCACAGTGCTGTTTGAGATACTGTTTCGTTCCTGTCCCAGCCGTTAGGTAAACCATTCTGCGATGGGGCAAGGAATTATATACGCAGACGGCAGTGTCCTCTGGTGGTAGACACAGAGTCGGACTGCAGGAAGGTTTGAGAGAGTAATTCACCAGGAGGTCTCTGGATCAGTGTTCTCAGCTGGTTATTGGACTGCAAGAGAGAGAGAGAGAGAGAGAGAGACAGACAGAGACGCCCTCTCCCGCTACCCTACAGTTTTCCAACGGGATTAAAGCGCAGAGTAACACCACACCACCCACCCTGCCCCCGATGCAGCGGGCTGGGTCTACCGCCCCCGCTGCAGTGCGCGTCTTGACAAGCAGCTATTTGCAGGACAGGTAATCAGTCTCCGGCCGGGGTGGCTCTGATACACAAACCGAAGGGTTAGGCCCCGCACGCGCCCCCCAGCCCCGCGCACTCACCTTCTCCTGCAGGGCTTCCCGCATCTCCTGGATGCCGGTGCGTCGGATGAATTCGGGTAATTCGAAGGGGGGCTTCTCGATGCCCCGCTTGCCCTGCAGGTACTTACGCTTGAAGCACCAGTGTCGGGGTACGGGCACCGAATTGCGAGTAGCCTTGAGGTGAACCAACAGCTTGGGGTCGTGTGCAGTGACGTCGTGCATCTCCACCACATCTGGACGGGCCACCAGCTGTAGGATCAAAGGGAGAGGCTCAGCGGCGAGGCAGAGACCAACAGTTACCGGAATTCCCCCACCCAGGGACGGACAACCCCTGTCCCCTCCCCGCAAAGAGAGAAACGGGAAAGACATCTCCACTCACAACAGGAAACACCAGAGAGAATGCTGCTGGGTGTTCAGAACGCCATTCAGCCCCTTGAGCTCATTACACAGGTACAGGAGGCCATTCAGCCCTTCTAACTCATGCCTGATCTGTATCTCAACTCCAGCTACCTGTGCTGGTTCTGTATCCGCGAATCCCCTGTACTCGGAGCACGGACACTCTCTCCCCACACACAGACACTGCCTGACCTGCTGTACATTTTTGGGATTTAATTTCAGATTTGCAGCCTGCAGTATTTAACTCTTTTCCATAAAGATTTATCCATCCCCGTTTCGCCAACTTCAACTGATTTTCCCACTCCGACACTTCTCTAGGTACAGAGTAGGGAGAGAATTCCAGATTCATATCGCCCTGTGTGAGAGAAAAAGCTTCCCAATATCCCCCCGATCCGCTTGGCTCCAATTATAAAGCCCCAACAGGCTGCTCCAACCCAGAGGAAAGGGTTTCTATCAGCCCGATAGCTCGAGTCTCTCAAATCCCCAGTGCCTCCTGCTTTCTCTCTCTTCACTCTGAGTCTCTGTCCCCTATACCCCCACCCTGAGTCCCTCAGCCCCCACCAGTATCTCTCTCTTTTAATCTCCCTACATCGAGCCCCCAGTATCCTCCTTTTCACTCTCTTTACATTGAATCCTTTAGCCTCCAGCATCTCCCCCTTTCAGTTCCCAGTCTCCCCTGTTCTCTATCCCGGGACAGTCAGGAGCACAGTGATCTCTCTTCATCCTGGGTCTCAGTCCCCAGTCTCCCCTGTTCTCTATCCCGGGACAGTCAGGAGCACAGTGATCTCTCTTCATCCTCGGTCTCAGTCCCCAGTCTCCCCTGTTCTCTATCCCGGGACAGTCAGGAGCACAGTGATCTCTCTTCATCCTGGGTCTCAGTCCCCAGTCTCCCCTGTTCTCTATCCCGGGACAGTCAGGAGCACAGTGATCTCTCTTCATCCTGGGTCTCAGTCCCCAGTTTCCCTCGTTCTCTATCCCGGGACAGTCAGGAGCATGGTGATCTCTCTTCACCCTGGGTCTCAGTCCCCAGTTTCCCTCGTTCTCTATCCCGGGACAGTCAGGAGCATGGTGATCTCTCTTCATCCTGGGTCTCAGTCCCCAGTTTCCCTCGTTCTCTATCCCGGGACAGTCAGGAGCATGGTGATCTCTCTTCATTCCAGGTCTCTCAGCCCCCAGTGCCTCTCCCGTTTTTCTCTCTCTCTCTACCCCAGGATTGTCAGCACAGCAGTCTCTCTCCCTTCATTTCGGGTCTCTCCGCCTCCCCCCAACTCCCCCCTCTCTCTGTGTCGCGGGACACTCATGAATACAGCAGTCAGTTTACCTGCTTCAGTTCAGCGACGCTCAGGCGGTTTAATCTCCGCAATTTCTTCTTGGATAATTTGGGGAGATCATCTCGCTTTTCCTAATGGGACAGAAAGAACTTTGTCACAAAGAGAGTCAGCATGAAATCTCGGTGCCACGCCCCAGGTGGCAGGGGGTGAAGGAATGGTGTACAGTCCTGAACGGAGCTCAGAGTGCTGGATATGAACCACAATAACCGAGATCTGAGAGCCCACTTCAGCCTGGAGAGGAACCTGGGCCTGTTAACCTGGTCAGGGATCTAGACACCCCAGGAAGGCAACTCAGCTTCACTTCCACATCTCAGCTACAGCTCGGGACTTCCCGCAGTGCAGCGCTCCCTCAGCACCGACCCTCCCGCAGTGCGGGGCTCCCTCAGCACCGACCCTCCCGCAGTGCGGGGCTCCCTCAGCACTGTCCCTCCCGCAGTGCGGCGCTCCCTCAGCACCGACCCTCCCGCAGTGCGGCGCGCCCTCAGCACTGTCCCTCCCGCAGTGCGGCGCTCCCTCAGCACCGACCCTCCCGCAGTGCGGCGCGCCCTCAGCACGACCCTCCCGCAGTGCGGCGCTCCCTCCGCACCAACCCTCCCGCAGTGCGGCGCTCCCTCCGCACCAACCCTCCCGCAGTGCGGCGCTCCCTCCGCACCGACCCTCCCGCAGTGCGGCCCTCCCTCAGCACCGACCCTCCCGCAGTGCGGCCCTCCCTCAGCACCGACCCTCCCGCAGTGCGGCCCTCCCTCAGCACCGACTCTCCTGCAGTGCGGCGCTCCCTCAGCACCGACCCTCCCGCAGTGCGGCGCTCCCTCAGCACCGACCCTCCCGCAGTGCGGCGCTCCCTCAGCACCGACCCTCCCGCAGTGCGGCGCTCCCTCAGCACCGACCCTCCCGCAGTGCGGCCCTCCCTCAGCACCGACCCTCCCGCAGTGCGGCCCTCCCTCAGCACCGACCCTCCCGCAGTGCGGCCCTCCCTCAGCACCGACCCTCTGACAGTGCGGCGCTCCCTCAGCACTGACCCTCCCCAGTGCAGCACTCCCTCAGCACTGACCCTCTGACAGTGCGGTACTCCCTCAGCACTGACCCTCCCACAGTGCAGCACTCCCTCAGCACCGACCCTCTGACAGTGCGGTGCTCCCTCAGCACTGACCCTCCCACAGTGCAGCACTCCCTCAGCACTGACCCTCTGACAGTGCGGTACTCCCTCAGCACTGACCCTCCCACAGTGCGGTGCTCCCTCAGCACTGACCGTTGTCACAGTGCGGTGCTCCCTCGAAGGTGTAAACTCACCACATCGTCATCACTGTCCACGTCCTCATCGTCGTCACTGCTCCCTTTCTGCTCCGCCTCAAAGCCTTTCTTCTTCAGGAGCACCGTGGATTCCAGCTTATCCGACTTGTCCGGTTCCTTGTCTTTGTCTTTCTTCACATCGTCTGTCAACTAAAAAATACACAACGTGAGCCACAATTCACACATTGACCTACAGGAAAGCTCCCTCTACACTGTCCCCATCAAACACTCCCAGGACAGGTACAGCACAGGGTTAGATACAGAGTAAAGCTCCCTCTACACTGTCCCCCATCAAACAATCCCAGGACAGGTACAGCACGGGGTTAGATACAGAGTAAAGCTCCCTCTACACTGTCCCCCCATCAAACACTCCCAGGACAGGTACAGCACGGGGTTAGATACAGAGTAAAGGTCGATCTGTCTGTGCATGTGTGTCTGTATCTGTGTGTGCTGTGCCTTTTCTCAGGGAGGATGAAGACACTCAGAGCTGCCTCAGACACTCACCCTGAAGGTTTCGAATATCCTCTTGAAGTAGATGAAGTTCGTGTCGAAGATTTCAGGCTCTGCTGTCACGTACTCCACCTCCACCTCAGACTCTGTGTCTGTTGCTGGTGCCTTCTCCACCTTCTTCTCCACTCCGTTCTCCACGCTCCGATTGGACTTCTTCTTCTTCTTTCTGTTCCTGCGCTTACGGTTTTTCTGGAAAGGGTTAAACAGCGTCGGTGATCTCGCTGCCCGACATCCAGCCAATGTTACCGAGGAGCCGGAAGACCCGAATTCCCAATAGCCCCACCCTCCCTCACAATGTCCCAGAGTGAAAAAGATCCTCACCTGTGACCACCCCCCCCCCCAATCTCTCCACTTCCCTCCTCCTTCCCCTTTGGATGCCCCAAAGTCAAACTCCGTTTCCCCTTCACTCCCAAGTGAAACACAACACAACACCGCCCCACACCCACCTCCCCCCCTACTCTCTCCAGCCCCTCTCCCCTCCCCACTCAGAACTAGGGCTACAGGTTCATAACTCTTTGAAAGTGGAGTCACAGATGGACAGAAGGCATTCGGCAATGCTTGGTTTCATTGGTCAGAACATTGAATACAGGAGTTGGGATGAAGTTGTACAAGACATTGCACTCGGAATACTGTGTACAGTTCTGCTCACCCTATTACAGAAAGGATATTATTAAACTAGAAAGAGTGCGGAAAAGATTTACTAGGAACTACCAGGACTTGATAGTTTGTGTTGTAAGGAGAGGCCGGATAGACTGGGATTTTTTTTCTCTGGAGTGTAGGAGGCTGAGGGGTGACCTTATAGAGATCTATAAAATAATGAGGGGCACAGATCAACGAGATAGTCAATATCTTTTCCCCAAAGGTAGGGGAGTCTAAAACTAGAGGGCTTAGGATTAAGGTGAGAGGGGAGGGATACAAAAGAACATAAGAAATAGGAGCAGGAGTCGGCCATCCAGCCCCTCGAGCCTGCCCCGCCATTCAATAAGATCATGGCTGATCTGAAGTGGATCAGTTCCACTTTCCCGCTTTCTGCCCGTAATCCTTCATTCCCTTGTCAATTAAAAACCTATCCACTCTTGACTTCAACATATTCAGTGAGGATGTGTCCACCACCTCATCAGGCAGAGGACCCAGAGGGGGCAATATTTTCCCACAGAGGGTGGTGATTGTCTGGAACGAGCTGCCAGGGGTAGTAGTGGAGGCGGGTATAATTTTGTCTTTTAAAAAAAGCGTTTAGGTAGTTACATGGTATGATGGGTATAGAGGGACATGGGCCAAATGCGGGATTAGTAGAGCGTTTTAAAAAATGTGAAGTGTGGACAAGTTGGGCCGAAGAGCCTGTTTCCATGCTGTAACCCTCGATGACTCTGTGACAGCCCCTCAGGATGCCCCAAAGCAAAATATAGACCCCTCCCCAGCATCCCCCACCCCCCTCAATCTCTTCAGACCCTCCCACCCAACCCCACCTCAGGATGGTCCAAAGTGAAACAGACCTTCGCTCTCCCCCTCTTCACCCCCCCGCCAGACGTCCCAATACAGACCTCCCCTCCCTCCAATATCTCCAGATCCCCCTCCCCCACCGTCTCCCAGGAGATCCCAAAGAGAAACACCGACTCTTCCCCTCTCCAGAACCTCCCCTCCAAGACCTTCCTCTGTGTACCCGCACCCTCCCCAATCTCTCCAGCCCCTCTCCCCCCCTCAGGTCGCCCCAAAGTGAAATACAGACCTCCCCTCCCTTTCCCCATCCAATATCTCCAGATCCCTCCCCTCCCCCCACATTTCCCAGGAGGTCCCAAAGAGAAATACGCTCCCCCTCTCCCACCGCCGAAGGCCCAAAATGAAGGCCTCCCCTGTGCACCCCCACCCTCCTGAATCTCTCCAGCCCCGCTGCCCCCTCAGGATGTCCCAAAGTGAAATACAGACACTCCCCACCCCCTCAGACATCCCAAAATATTTCTCACACAGTAAGGAGTTCAGAACAGAGGACTGGAAATCGCTAAGTTCAGCACTTTGAGCGGCGGAGCAGGCTCAATCAGATTATGGCTGATCTCTCCCTGGTTACAGATCCACCTCCCCCACCCCATATCCCTCTTCTTGTTAGAAATATCTCTATTTATATAGAAATACATCTCCCTCATCAAACCATTCAGACTCCACTGCGCTGTGGGGCAGCGAGTTCCACAAGTTCACCACCCTCTGTGAGAAGTGGGCATCCTCCTGTATTTGTGGGAAAGGGAACAGCCGATTTACACCCAGCAATGTCTCTCACACACACCCAGAACCATACCCCAGTCCAGCCTCAAGTACCTCTTTCTTGGAGAGCGAGAACACTAGTTCTTCCTCCTCTGTATCAACCGGTGTTAATGTGGCTCCCGGTACTCCGTCCATCTCATCTGTGGGAACACAGGAGAAACTTGGCACAAGGCAAGAGCTAATCATTGCGGCACAGGGGGTTAACACTGCTGTCTCACAGTGCCAGGGACCCAGGGCAGCACGGTGACACAGTGGGTTAGCACTGCTGCCTCACAGTGCCAGGGACCCAGGGCAGCACGGTGACACAGTGGGTTAGCACTGCTGTCTCACAGCACCAGGGACCCGGGGCAGCACGGTGGCACAGTGGGTTAGCACTGCTACCTCACAGTGCCAGGGACCCGGGGCAGCACGGTGACACAGTGGGTTAACACTGCTGTCTCACAGCGCCAGGGACCTGGGGCAGCACGGTGACACAGTGGGTTAGCACTGCTGTCTCACAGTGCCAGGGACCCGGGGCAGCACGGTGACACAGTGGGTTAGCACTGCTGCCTCACAGCGCCAGGGACCCGGGGCAGCACGGTGACACAGGTGGGTTAACACTGCTGCCTCTCAGTGCCAGGGACCCGGGGCAGCACGGTGACACAGTGCGTTAACACTGCTGCCTCACAGTGCCAGGGACTCGGGGCAGCACGGTGACACAGTGGGTTAACACTGCTGTCTCACAGAGCCAGGGACCCGGGGCAGACACGGTGACACAGTGGGTTAACACTGCTGTCTCACAGAGCCAGGGACCCGGAGCAGCACGGTGACACAGTGGGTTAACACTGCTGCCTCTCAGTGCCAGGGACCCGGGGCAGCACGGTGACACAGTGGGTTAACACTGCTGCCTCTCAGTGCCAGGGACCCGGGGCAGCACGGTGACACAGTGGGTTAACACTGCTGCCTCTCAGTGCCAGGGACCCGGGGCAGCACGGTGACACAGTGGTTAGCACTGCTGCCTCACAGTGCCAGGGACCCGGGGCAGCACGGTGACACAGTGGGTTAGCACTGCTGCCTCACAGTGCCAGGGACCCGGGCAGCACGGTGACACAGTGGTTAACACTGCTGTCTCTCAGAGCCAGGGACCCGGGGCAGCACGGTGACACAGTGGTTAGCACTGCTGCCTCACAGTGCCAGGGACCCGGGGCAGCATGGTGACACAGTGGTTAACACTGCTGTCTCACAGCGCCAGGGACCTGGGGCAGCACAGTGACACAGTGGTTAGCACTGCTCCCTCACAGTGCCAGGGACCCGGGGCAGCACAGTGACACAGTGGTTAGCACTGCGGCCTCACAGTGCCAGGGACCGGGGCAGCACGGTGACACAGTGGGTTAGCACTGCTGCCCTCACAGTGCCAGGGACCCGGGGCAGCACGGTGAACAGTGGTTAACACTGCTACCTCACAGCGCCAGGGACCCGGGGCAGCACGGTGACACAGTGGGTTAGCACTGCTGTCTCACAGCGCCCAGGGACCCGGGGCAGCACAGTGACACAGTGGGTTAATACTGCTGCCTCACAGCGCCAGGGACCCGGGGCAGCACGGTGACACAGTGGGTTAACACTGCTGTCTCACAGTGCCAGGGACCCAGGACAGCACGGTGACACAGTGGGTTAACACTGCTGTCTCACAGTGCCAGGGACCCAGGACAGCACGGTGACACAGTGGGTTAACACTGCTGTCTCACAGTGCCAGGGACCCGGGGCAGCACAGTGACACAGTGCGTTAGAACTGTCAGTGTGGAGTCTGCACCTTCTCCCCGTGTCTGCGTGGATTTCCTCCGGGTGCTCCCGTTTCCTCCCACGATACAAGGATGTGCGGGTTAGGTGGATTGGCCATGTTAAATTGCCCCTCAGTATCCAAAGATTACAGGGATTAGGTATTTATTTATTATTGTCATAAGTGGTCTTACATTAACACTGCGATGAAGTTACTGTGAAAATCTCCTCATCATCACACTCTGGCACCTGTCGGGGTACGCTTTGGGAGAATTTAGCAGGGCCAATGCACCCTAACCAGCACATCTTTCAGAGTGTGGGAGGAAGCAGGACACCCAGAGGAAACTCACAGGAGAGTATGCAGACTCTGCATAGACAGTGACCCTGAGCCAGCAATCAAATCCAGGTTCCTGGTGCTGTGAAGCAACAGTGCTAACCACTGTGCCACCTACACAGGGAAAGGATTGTGGAGGGGGTCTGGGTGCCAGTGGAGATTTGTGGGCTGAATGGCCTCTTCCAACACTGGAAGGATTCTGTGATCTCTCCTCTACTCGCTCCCTGCTTTCAGAGAACGCTGAGTGCAAAAAATTCAGCGAACCATTTAAACACACCATTCATACACTGACCCCAGTGATACAGGGCTCATCAGGGGCAGGTACAGCACGGGATTAGACACACAGTAAAGCTCCCTGTACACTGTACCCCATCAAACACTCCCAGGACAGGTACAGCACGGGGTTAGATACAGAGTAAAGCTCCCTCTACACTGTCCCCCCCATCAAACACTCCCAGGACAGGTACAGCACGGGGTTAGATACAGAGTAAAGCTCCCTCTACACTGCCCCCATCAAACACTCCCAGGACAGGTACAGCACGGGGTTAGATACAGAGTAAAGCTCCCTCTACACTGTCCCATCAAACACTCCCAGGACAGGTACAGCACGGGGTTAGATACAGAGTAAAGCTCCCTCTACACTGTCCCCCCATCAACACTCCCAGGACAGGTACAGCACGGGGTTAGATACAGAGTAAAGCTCCCTCTACACTGTCCCCCCATCAAACACTCCCAGGACAGGTACAGCATGGGGTAGATACAGAGTAAAGCTCCCTCTACACTGTCCCCCCATCAAACACTCCCAGGACAGGTACAGCACGGGGTTAGATACAGAGTAAAGCTCCCTCTACACTGTCCCCCCATCAAACACTCCCAGAACAGGTACAGCACGGGGTTAGATACAGAGTAAAGCTCCCTCTACACTGTCCCCCCATCAAACACTCCCAGGACAGGTACAGCACGGGGTTAGATAGAGAGTAAAGCTCCCTCTACGTTCACTCTCACAACCACGTACCCGATGCCTCCGCTGATGCTGTGAGCTCCACCTGGCGTTGCTCTTTGAGCTGAAGAATCTTCTCCAGGACTTGGGGGATTCTTGGACCGGGACCCCCATCATCGCCCTGCCGCAGAAACAGTTCATTACCGTACAGTCGGCCAGCCTGAGGTGTGAGTGACTGACAACGTTTCCCCCAGGGAGCCGGGGGGCGGATAAACCCACTCACCATTGACTGACTGACCGCAGACTGGAGCACAATGCAATGCTTCTGAGTTACTCGCCTGTACGCACCTCCCCTGACCCCCACATCCCCACTCCAAGTCCCTCCCTGCCCTTTTAATGCAATCCTCCCACCTCCCGCACACAGCATCCCCCTTGCTCAGCCGACCCCCCCCCCCAAGTTGTGCAATCCCTCTCCCCACAAGATTCCCCCCCCAACCTCATGCGTCCCCGGTCCCACGTCCGCTGCTCCTGCCCCTTGCCTCGCCCACTCCTGTTCACATGGAGCGGAAGGAACGGTCAGTAAACGTGAAATCGCAGTGCCCTCAGATGACCATCGGCTGTTCTCTCCCTCTCCCTCCCTTCAGCTGACCGATGCTGATTTAACCCCAGGGTCACCCAGGCTACGCGGATATGGAGAACGGCCTGCCTGTTGTTCACTGAGGAACTCACTCACTTCTCTGTTCTCTTCACCAGGCGGAGGGGGTGGTCCTCGAAGACGCGGGCCCAAGCCAGGGGCACTCAACGGGGTCGGAGCCGCCGAGACCACGGGTCGCACAACAGAGAGGGACATGGACACAGGGGAGCCACTGACTGGAGGGAGGGAGGGAGAGAGAGAGGGAGAGAGACCGCGCAAGAGGCAGAGAGAACGAGAGAGAGAGAACAAGAGGCAGAGGAAACAAGAGAAAGACAGAGAGAGCGAGAGAGAGACAGAGAAAGCAAAAGAGAGACAGACAGAGAGCAAGAGAGATAGAGAGAGGGAGAGAGACAGAGAGTGAGAGAGGAAGGGAGCAAGACAAAGCAAGAGGCAGACAGAGCGCGAAAAGGCAGGAGGAGAGAGAGAGAGAGAAAGAGCGAGAAGCAGAGAGAGCACGAGAAGGCGGGGAGAGAGAGAGAGGAAGGGCAAGAGGCAGAGAGAGAGAGAGAGAGAGAGAGAGCGTGAGAAGGTGGGGAGAGAGAGAGAGGAAGGGCAAGAGGCAGAGAGAGAGAGAGAGAGAGAGAGAGCGTGAGAAGGTGGGGAGAGAGAGAGAGGAAGGGCAAGAGGCAGAGAGAGAGAGAGCGTGACAAGGTGGTGGGAGGCGGGGGAGAAAGAGACAGAGAATATCACATTATAAATTGAGCAACAATGCGCCTCCCTTGGCACCGACCACGTGGTGTTTTCTTGGCACTGATACTGGATATAGGTTGGCACAGTGGGTTAACCCTGCTGCCTCACAGCGCCAGGGACCTGGGTTCAATTCCCGGCTTGGGTCACTATCTGTGTGGAGTCTGCGCCTTCTCCCCGTGTCTGCTCCAGTTTCCTCCCACAGTCTGAAAGCTGAGTGGGTTAGGGTGGATTGGCCGTGTTAAATTGCCCCTTAGCATCAGGGTGGGTACGGGATTGCAGGGATGGGGCCTGAGTGCCCCATTGTAAGCAGCGCAGACTCCTTCTCCTGCACTGTCAGGCAGGAGTCTCCGAACAAAGGCCCATGGGTCACATCCAGGCCTGTAGCGGGTTACACCAGAGATCGCTGCTGTAGGGATTTGATGATTCTCTGCTGCACTGGCCCTGTCGCTGGGATCGAGACTCTGTACAGTGGCTCTGACCTCACAGCTTCCTGAGCAGGAGGCCGCTGGCCCTCAGCCCCTCTCGGAGCTGCAAACTGTGTGCGTTTATTCAACACTTTACCCCAACGCAGAGAACCCAGATTGTATCCGAGAGGTGGACACCGCACTGGACCGGCTGGGCAGGGTTTCTCTCTCTCGCTCTCACACCCAGCAGCGCAGGTCAAACCAACTTTACCTCGTGTTGCTAACGTTGGCCGAGGCCCCATTTCCATGGGCCTGGTCCCAGGCGTCCCCTGCTGCATCTGGACTATTTCTTGTTGCTGGCGTTCGTGTTCCAGTAAAGCAGCAGCCTGAAGGGTAGAGAGAGAGGGAAAGCTGAGAGTGGCGACGGGGTATGGACCAGTTAACACGTAAACCTCACTGTGGTACACACTCACACGGCCCTGCGCTCGCTCGCTCTCTCTCACTCACACGGCCCTGCGCTCGCTCGCTCTCTCTCACTCACACGGCCCTGCGCTCGCTCGCTCTCTCTCACTCACACGGCCCTGCGCTCGCTCGCTCTCTCTCACTCACACGGCCCTGCGCTCGCTCGCTCTCTCTCACTCACGCGTCTCTCGCTCGCTCTCTCTCTCACTCACGGCCCTGCGCTCGCTCGCTCTCTCTCTCTCACACGGCCCTGCGCTCGCTCGCTCTCTCTCACTCACATGTCTCTCGCTCGCTCGCTCTCTCTCACTCACATGGCCCTCGCTCGCTCGCTCTCTCTCACTCACACGGCCCTCGCTCGCTCGCTCTCTCTCACTCACACGGCCCTCGCTCGCTCGCTCTCTCTCACTCACACGGCCCTCGCTCGCTCGCTCTCTCTCACTCACACGGCCCTGCGCTCGCTCGCTCTCTCTCACTCACACGGCCCTGCGCTCGCTCGCTCTCTCTCACTCACACGGCCCTCGCTCGCTCGCTCTCTCTCACTCACATGTCCCTCGCTCGCTCGCTCTCTCTCACTCACACGTCCCTGCGCTCGCTCGCTCTCTCTCACTCACACGGCCCTGCGCTCGCTCGCTCTCTCTCACTCACACGGCCCTGCGCTCGCTCGCTCTCTCTCACTCACACGGCCCTGCGCTCGCTCGCTCTCTCTCACTCACGTGTCCCTCGCTCGCTCCTCTCTCTCACTCACGTGTCCCTCGCTCGCTCGCTCTCTCTCACTCACACGGCCCTCGCTCGCTCGCTCTCTCTCACTCACACGGCCCTGCGCTCGCTCGCTCTCTCTCACTCACACGGCCCCGCGCTCGCTCGCTCTCTCTCCTCCACACGGCCCTGCGCTCGCTCGCTCTCTCTCTCTCACCGCCCGCGCTCGCTCGCGCTCTCTCTCACACGGCCTTGCTCTCGCTCGCTCTCTCTCACACGGCCCTGCTCACTCACTCGCTCTCTCTCTCTCACATGGCCCTGCGCTCACTCGCTCTCTCTCACTCTCTCTCACACGGCCCTGCGCTCGCTCGCTCTCTCTCTCACACGGCCCTACGCTCACTCGCTCTCTCTCACACGGCCCTACGCTCACTCCTTCCCCCACTATTACCCGTTTCTGTTGCTCGAGCAACTCCTGATCTTTGATTTGCTCCTGATACATCCGCTCACTGCCCTGCAGGGGAAGAAACAGGTCACTAATTGTAACACAGCATCTCTTGAAGCTGCAAATTGTGTTTGTATTGGGAGAGCGGGTGGCATTTAATGTGAAAACACAGTCATCTCAATCACCCCTCACTGCATCAGCGAGGTGTGGCCTTTACCCTCACTACAACGATCCCTAATGAGGGAGTTCAGTTCCGACTGCAGAAGACGTCTCCCCTTGGGATAGGGAGGATCCTGGATCAGCTGTTCCAGCTTCAACCACGAGGACCTTATCCCGAGCAGATCCACCTTTCCCGCAAGGAAGGATGTGCCGGCCTTGGGAAGGGTCCAGAGGAGGTTCAGAAGAATGATCCCTGGAATGAAGAGCTTGTCGTATGAGGTACCCATTAGAGTTCAGAAGAACGGTGGTGGTGGTGGTGGTGGTGGTGGTGGTGGTGGTGGATCTTATTGAAACTTACAGGATATTGCGAGGCCCTGGATAAAGTAGACATGGAGAGGAAAAGCTAAAACCAGAGGGCACAACCTCAGGCTAAAGGGACGATCCTTTAAAACAGAGATGAGGAGGGATTTCTCCAGCCAGAGAGTGGGGAATCTGTGGAACTCTTTGTCGCAGAGGAGGTCGGGTCACTGAGTGTCTTTAAGACAGAGATAGATAGGGCTCTTGATTAATAAGGGGATCAGGGGTTATGGGGAAAAGGCAGGAGAAGGGGGATGAGAAAAATACCAGCCAGGATTGAATGGTGGAGCAGACTCGATGGGCCGAGTGGCCTCATTCTGCTCCTGATCCCTACAGATTAGGCCCTAACCCATAGGATCACCTGTACTTCAGGGACACTGGGTGAAAAAACTTTGCTCTTTGGCATGCTCACTGTGGGGGTTTTCACAGTAACTTCATTGCAGGGTTAATGCAAGCCAACTTGGAACCAATAAATAACAAAATGACAGTCTCTCGAAGCTGGGGGATTGGGGTGGTTGTGTGGGTGGTGTGTGTGTGTGGGGGGGGGGGGGGGGGGGGGGGGGGGGGGGCGGTGTAAGATGATTGTATTAAATGCCACAGCAGACCCGAGGGGTTACATTTCCTACTCCCTAGCTGGTAAGGTCAGTTAGCCCTGGCTTTGGACCAGAAGGACAAATTACATTCAGGCACCAGACTAAACGCAAGACAACTTGGCCTAAATGTAGGGACAGGACCCTTCTCTCCTGGAGTCATCCACTGACTAATTATAGATCTTCCAGGAGGCCATTCAGCCCTGCGAGGTTGCCCTGCCATTCTATCCCATTGTGGCTGATCCATGACAGTCTCAACTCCTTCTTCTGAGCCATTTTCCCCTCTGTTCCTCCATCTACCAAATGCTTATCCACCTCCACTTTCAATACTTCCAACGTTGCAGCCTCCAGCATCCCTTTGGGGCAGAGAATTCCAGAGATTCGGCACCCTCTGCGAAAGGAAATTTCTGTACAGTTTGAAATGAGCGGCCCTTTACCTTGTAGAGACGTCCCTTAGTTTGAGACTCTACCACGAGTGAAAACATCTCACCACCTACCCTGACAAGCCCCCCCTCACATCTGATATACAGCATAGAAAAACAACTGCACAAAGAGGCCCTTCAGCCCACAAGTTGTGCTGATGATATCTGTACTTACTAGGTTACCTATATCCCTCAATTTTATTAAGTTCCAAGTACAAGTATGCTGGAATAATGTCACCCCTCACTAATATCTTAGAAAAACAAATTTTATTTACCAACGCAGCTAAACTATATTTCTAACAAATTAAGCATCTTAATTATTACTGGTGGAACAATATTTAAACTTTATTAAAATAAAACAACTGATTTCTAACTTATCATTGTTTTAGTTCCAGAGAAGCAATATTCCTCTTACAAGCTCAAAAACCACTTTAACTATCTTAAGTACCAATTAACATGCTTGCTATGAGAGTGTATGCTTCCAGAGAGAGTTTGTAGAGAGCAAATTGCAGGCCTCTGTCCTGCCAGAAATGATCATTGTTTCTTTCTTTGCTCCTCTCATTAATCACACCATCACAGGACCCTGTCAATCAAAAACATCCTCCCATTCCTTTAATCAAAATCCACAGTGAACCTGTGAACAAAATTCCATGAGCTCTAAGTAAACATTACATAGCCACGCTGAGTAATTATCCTGCTTTCCCAGCATCTGAGCCTTTTCCCCACCTTCCCCCGGCTAGACATACCGACCGCCTGTAGAAAAAACTGACTTTTAAAACATACCCCTTAAACATAAAATCCGTAATCATAGTCCTCACAGACCCAACCTAAACCCAGCTCCCAAACACACCAACCTCACTGAGCCAGTACGCCAACTGCAGCCACAGCAACTGTAGGAAAAGGAGACCATTCAGCCCATCAAGGTGGCCTCAACCCTACCCCACGTGAGTTTTCATAGAATCCCTACAGTGCAGGCGGCCATTTGGCCCATTAAATCTGCATCAAGTCTCAGAGAGCATTCCACCACTGCCCTATCCCTGTCACTTCACTTATTTATTCTGCTCATCCACTCAAAGTACACATCTTTGGAGACTAAGGGGTAATTTAGCACGGCCAATTCCCCTAGCCTGCACATCTCTGGAAACAAAGGGACAATTTAGCATGGCCAATCCACCCTAACCTGCACATCTTTGGACACTAAGGGACAATTTAACATGGCCAATCACCTAACCTGACATCTTTGGACACTAAGGGACAATTTAACATGGCCAATCCACCTAACCTGCACATCTTTGGACACTAAGGGACAATTTAGCATGGCCAATCCACCTAACCTGCACATCTTTGGACACTAAGGGGCAATTAGCACGGCCAATCCACTAACCGCACATCTTTGGACACTAAGGGACAATTTAACATGGCCAATCCACCCTAACCTGCACATCTTTGGACACTAAGGGGCAATTTAACATGGCCAATCCATCTAACCTACACATCTTTGGGCTTTTGCCCATATCCATAACAGATCTTTATGCCCCCCCCCCCACATCCCTCCCAATACAAACACACCAGCTGCCGTTGGTAAAGCCCTTCCCCATGCCCTCTCGAGCAGCGGGTTTATTTACCTGCTTTGCACGTTCCTCCTGCTGGATCAGGATGGCCGCCTGCTGCTGTGCCAGTTTGAGTCGCTCCTCCTCGTTCAGGGTAGATGGGTCTACCGAGGGCATGTGGATGCGGGGGCCCATTCCGGGAGGGACCACCCCCATGGGGAAGCTCATCTGCATCCCAGGAGGAGGGGGCATACGGGGCACCCCCATTCCGCGAGAGGGCAACTGCATCCCAGTCACCTGGCAGAGGGGGGCAGGGACAAAAGAGAGGTTAGAGGGTCAGGAAGGGCAATGCCGCACTTATAGACAGACTGAGACCAATCTTCGAGCACCAGACAAAACTCCCCCCCCCTTCAACATTCTACCCAGTAAAGGGGAAAAGAGCACTGGGATGGGGGGTTCAGGAAGGACTGCGGAAGCAGATTCAACAGGAAGTCCCCACAGCGTACAGCCACATGTCACACTGGGGGAAGAATTACTTCTGGAAAAGTGTATGGGATTAGGAAACAGATTTCCCCACAGGCACAACAGGATAAACGAGGAATTGGTTCCAGAACCCAAGGTCAGATACCCAGATTACTGTGAGCAGTGCACAGTTTGAGAGACCTGCCTTCATGAGTGGATTTCCCAGGACATAACAATGCCTACATTTTCACAACACCGTATCTCCCGTCTGGGGGAGGGGATGGGGGGAAAGAAAGGTGGGGGAGGGGATGGGGGGAAGAAAGGTGGGGGGGGGGGAGAAGGTCAGGAGGGAGTGTGGGGAGAGAGAAGCAAAGGATTGGGGGAGGGCAGGAGAGAGAGAGAGAGATACATACACAGAGCGAGGGAGAGAGAAGTTGGGGGAGAGAGAGAGAAAGAAAAAGATACATGGAACGAGGAAAGATGGGGGGGGATATACACACACACAGAGTGAGGAAGGGTAAGAGGGGGGGAAGAGAGAGATACACACGGAGGAAGGGGATGGTGAGACAGAGATGCAACATGGAGCAAGGGGGTGGGGGGAGAGAAAGAGACACGTGTGCACATGGAGCAAGGGAAGGCAGGGAGAGAGAAAAACACACGAACGAGGTGAGGAACACACACGGCGAGGGGGTCGAGACTCTCTGCACTCGGTCCTGAGTGGGGCTACAGTCTCGGGGAGGAGGAAGCTTGTGACTCCCATCTCTCTGTAACTCCGGGGTACAGACTCTCTCACTTTGGGCAGGACTGCTCACAACTTCCCACCCTCCTCCATCCCCCCTACCCAGCGCTGACCCCCACCACCACTCGCTTTACCTGCCCTGGCATCTTGTCCATGTCATCTCCTCGCAGAGGTCGAGTGAGGGGCACCCCATTCTGAAAGGGCAAGGGGCAGAGTTCAAGACACAGCTCACGGATCACATGGCAAAGCCAAGCCTCTGTACACACACCTGGACCAGTCACAGAACAAACCCACCCCAAGCCCCACATTCTCCCCCACTCCCCCTCCGTGGGAGCGAGTCCCACATTCCCCCCCACTCCACTCCCGTGGGAGCGAGTCCCACGTTCTCCCCCACTCCCCTCCGTGGGAGCGAGTCCCACGTTCTCCCCCACTCCCCTCCGTGGGAGCGAGTCCACGTTCTCCCCACTCCCCCTCCATGGGAGCGAGTCCCACGTTCTCCCCCACTCCCCCTCCATGGGAGCGGAGTCCCACATTTCCCCCCACTCCACCCCCGTGGGAGCGAGTCCCAGTCTCCCCCACTCCCCCCTCCCCCGTGGGAGCGAAGTCCCACATTCTCCCCCACTCCCACCCCGTGGGAGCGAGTCCCACATTTCTCCCCCACTCCACCCCCGTGGGAGCGAGTCCCACATTCTCCCCACTCCCCCTCGGGGAGCGAGTCCCACATTCCCCCCACTCCACCCCCGTGAGAGCGAGTCCCACATCCCCCCCACCCACCCCGTGGGAGCGAGTCCCACATTCCCCCCCACTCCACCCCCGTGGGAGCGAGTCCCACATTTTATTCATCAGTCACGTTTGTACATTGATGACCCCCCTAGTTCAGGTCTCTCTGCGCTGACACACACAGGGAAAGATCCTGTACTGAAGCTCTTTGCAAACACGAGGCTGCAGGCAGAGGAAACACGTGGACTCTCCCACTCTGGGTCGGAGCCATTCACAAGAATTAGAGCAGATCGTTCTGTCCATCGAGCCTGCTCCATCATCCAATACGATCACAACCGTCTTAGCATTCAGCTCCATTTTCCCGCCCTCTCCCCGAGTCCCCTAACTCACTCTGGGTCCATCGGACCTCACTCTGGAATGTACTGAACGCAACATCATCCTGGGATAGAATTCCAAAGATTCACAGGCTTCCCAGTGAAGAAACCTCTCCCTATCTCAGTCCCAGCCAGCCAGAGTGGCTGTGTCCCCAGGTGTGGCTTCACTCACCTGTAAGCTGTATTTCTGTAGCCGTTCCACCAATTCGTCTCGCACACCTTTGAAAAGAGAAAACAGTGATATTACAGAAGCCGGCGGCTGTGGAGGAAAAAAAGACACCTCATCTCTACATTCCTCCACAAGGACCGCTGTGTCAGATGCCTATTTATTGACTACAGCTCAGCCTCAACACCATTATTCCCACAAAACTCATCTCCAAACTCAGTGGCCGGATCCTCGGATCCTCCCTCTGTGACTGGATCCTGAACTCCCTAACCCACAATCAGTAAGGATCGGCAACAAGACCCCCTCCACGATCATCCTCAACACTGGTGCCCCACAAGGCTGTGTTCACAGCTCCCTACTATACTCCTTATACACCTATCACTGCGTGGCCAAATTCCCCTCCAATTCAATTTCCAAGTTTGCCAACGACACCACCCTACTGGGTCGGATCTCAAACAATGATGAGACAGAGTACAGGAATGAGATAGAGAATCTGGTGAACTGGTGCAGCGACAATAATCTCTCCCTCAATGTCAACAAAACGAAGGAGATTGTCATCAACTTCAGGGAACGTAAAGGAGAACGTGCCCCTGTCTACATCAACGGAGACAAAGTAGAGGGTTGAGAACTTCAAGTTCTTAGGTGTACAGATCACTAACAATCTGCCCTGTCTCCCCCACACCGACACTATACTTAAGAAAGCCCCACCAACGCCTCTACTTTCTCAGAAGACTAAGGAAATTCGGCATGTCCGCTACGACTCTCTCCAACTTTTACAGATGCCCCATAGAAAGCATCCTTTCTGGTTGTATCACAACTTGGTCTGGGCTCCTGCTCTGACCAAGACCGCAAGGAACTACAAAAAGTTGTGAATGTAACCCAATTCATCACGCAAACCAACCTCCCATGTACTGACTCTGTCTACACTTCCTGCTGCCTCAAGGAAAAGCAGCTGGAATAATTAAGGAGCCCGCGCACCCCGGACATTCTCTCTTCCATCGGGAAAAAGATACAAAAGTCTGAGGTCACGTACCAACAGAGTCAAGAGCAGCTCCTTCCCTGCTGCTGTCAGACTTTTGAATGAATCTACCTTGCATTAAGTTGATCTTTTCCTACAATCTAGTTGTGACTGTAACACTATATTCAGCACTCTCTCCTTCTCTACGAACAGTGTATGTTGTCTGTATAGCATGCGAGAAACAATACTTTTCACTGTATCCCAATACACGGGACAATAACAAGTCAAATCAAAGCTGACATTTAAACATCGACAACAACTCTCTGTTTTAAATGGGAGATAAACTCCTTATTTTTAAAACCGTCCCGCTGGTTCCAGTCTCTCTACAAGGGAATGCATTCTCTCTGCATCCGCCCTATCAAGTCCCTCAGAGTCTGATATTTCAATAAAATCTGCCTCTCAATCTTCTGAACTCCAATGGATGAGGGTCCAATCCCTTTATCACAGAAATCAGTCGAGTGAACTTTCCCTGAACTGCTTCTGTTATGGTTCAGAAGAGAAACTTTAAAGCGTTTTCACAGAATCCCTACAGTACAGAAGGCGGCCATTCGGCCCATCCAATCTGCACTGACTGCAGTGCCACTGGGCCCTATTCCCATAACACCATACATTTACCCTAGCTAAGCCCGCTGACACTAAGGGGCAATTTAGCACGGCCAATCCACCTAACCTACACTTCTTGGGCACTAAGGGGAAATTTAGCATGGCTAATCCACCTAACCTACACTTCTTGGGCACTAAGGGGAAATTTAGCATGGCCAATCCACCTAACCTACACTTCTTGGGCACTAAGGGGCAATTTAGCACGGCCAATCCACCTAACCTACACTTCTTGGGCACTAAGGGGAAATTTAGCACGGCCAATCCACCTAACCTACACTTCTTGGGCACTAAGGGGAAATTTAGCACGGCCAATCCACCTAACCTACACTTCTTGGGCACTAAGGGGCAATTTAGCATGGCCAATCCACCTAATCTACACATCTTTGGAGGGTGGGAGGAAACTGGAGCACCTAGAGGAAACCCATGCAGACAAATCCCCTTAGTGTCCTGAGATGCATCAGTTAGAGGGATTAGCTGGGCAAGGGGGGTGTGTGCGCGCGTGTGAGAGAGAGAGAGAGGAAGGGATTGTGGCTGGTCCATACGTGTTGGGCCGAATGATTTGATTTATTATTGTCATGTGTATTAGCAACGTGAAAAATAATGTTTCTTGTGCATTACACAAAGCATACCGTTCATAGGGAAGGGAAGGAGAGAGTGCAGAATGTAACGTCACAATCATAGCTAGGGTGGAGAGAAAGATCAACTCAGTGCAAGATAAGGCTGTTCCTTCTGCACTACAGGGTTTCTATCAAACTGAGCTATACAAGACGATAGGTCCAGATGAAGTGGATGCTTCCTCTTGGGGGGGGCATCCGAGGACGAGACGTTACAGTTTTAGGACAAAGGGTAACAAATTTAAAACAGAGTTGAGGAGAAACTACTTCTCCCAAAAGGGTTGCAAATCTGTAAAATTCACTGCCCCAAAGAGCGGTGGATGCTAGGACAGTGAGGAGAAGTTAAACAAATTTTTAAACTGGTAATGGGTTGGGGGGGGGGCAGGAAAATGGGGATGAGGAGCATATCAGCCAGCCACAGTGGGTTAGCACTGCTGTCTCACAGCTTCAGGGACTCGGGTTCGATTCCTGGCTTGGGTCACCGTCTGTGTTCTTCCCAAAAGACATGCTGGTTAG
Source organism: Sphyrna mokarran (assembly GCA_024679065.1). NCBI lineage: Eukaryota > Metazoa > Chordata > Chondrichthyes > Carcharhiniformes > Carcharhinidae > Sphyrna > Sphyrna mokarran. Next base: position 3,647,759 of record JAGIQG010000039.1, on the reverse strand, counting down.
GTGGACTGGCCAGTGTCAGAGGGGCTAGCCAGGGTAAATATGTGGGGCTACGGGATTAAAGTCTGGGCAGGATGGTGGTCAGTACAGACTCAACGGCCTCCTCCTGCACTGTAGGGTTCCATAAATTAGCCATGATCAAACAGCAGAGCAAACTCGATGGGCTGAATGGCCTAATTCTGCTCCTATATCTCATGAAGATGAAGTTTATTAATCACAGGCGAGGCTGACGTTGCTACTGCAATGAAATTACTGTGAAATTCCCTCATAATTGCATTTTAATGATTTATAATTCCCCCCCATTATCATTTACCGGTATTAATGAGCAAATTGAATTATTTTACGGTGAAACTCGATGTGAATTTCCTTATAAGTTGGTATTTTATTGATAGTTTTCCTAAGGGTTTCTGGGTGACCCTGTGTTCCTGGCCTTTCCAGTCGGCCTCCAGCAGCAGCAGCCCGGGCTGAAGCTGAACTCAAGTCCGAGGCTGCGGTTGCTGCTAGGCCCAAGGCCGGAGCTCTGGGCTGACGCCTTGCCGCGGCGTGACTCTACCTTGGGCGGAGAAGCCGATCTCGGTCAGCTTGGCCTGTAGCTCGGGGACGCTCCAGCTGGCGAGCTCCGGCTGCTCCACACCGGGCGGCGCGTCCGCCATCTCACTCTCCGGGACCCGCAGCAGCAAATGTCGCCGCCTCCGCCTCAACCAAACTCTGCCCCGAAGGCCCGTCCACCTGCTCTCTGATTGGATCGGCCCGGCCAATGACGCGCGCAACGTCCGGGTTCCTCCACTCCATTGGTTCAGGTAACCATCAATCATAGCAAGGTCACGCCCACAGCCAGCAAGTGTGGTTTTCACACCTAACTGTCAATCAGCGGGCGAGCAACGGCGCCTGCGCAGTGGTAGGGAAGCACCCAGAGCATGCCGGGATCTGTAGTTTCAGGTCTCCGTCCGCGGCTGCGCATTGGGTGGGAGCACCCAGAGCATGCCGGGATCTGTAGTTTCAGGTCTCCGTCCGCGGCTGCGCATTGGGTGGGAGCACCCAGAGCATGCCGGGATCTGTAGTTTCAGGTCTCCGTCCGCGGCTGCGCATTGGGTGGGAGCACCCAGAGCGTGCCGGGATCTGTAGTTTCAGGTCTCCGGCCGCGGCTGCGCATTGGGTGGTAGCACCCAGAGCATGCCGGGATTTGTAGTTTCAGGTCTTCCGTTGCGTCTGCGCACTTGGTGGTACCATGCTTGCACCACATCATTTCCGGTTGCGCCTGCGCACTGTGCGGGGCTACGAGAGCATGCCAAAAACTGCAGTTTCCGGTCTTCACTTGCGCCTGCGCAGTTGCCGGGAGCATGTTGGGATCCGTAGTTCAGATTGCGGACTACAATTCCCACAATACAATTCGCAACCCAACCTTTCCGAGGGTCAAACATTAAAATCTCCACTGAAAATCAAATCGAAACCCAAATACAGATTCATAATCTTCAGTCAAATGGTGAAAGGGAACGGTTAACAGTTTTTATTGAGTTCCAGGTTCACCTTTTGTTCCATTGTTTCCCCCTTTAACCTTTCACCTAAAATGGTGGCGCCCATGCTGCAGCTCAGAGACTAAAACCTACAAACAGTCATCAGTGAGTCCCTCAGCACCGACCCCCCGACAGTGCGGCGCTCCCTCAGCACCGACCCCCCGACAGTGCGGCGCTCCCTCAGCACTGACCCCCCGACAGTGCGGCGCTCCCTCAGCACCGACCCCCGACAGTGCGGCGCTCCCTCAGCGACCCCCGACAGTGCGGCGCTCCCTAGCACGACCTCCACAGTGCGGCATTCCTCAGCACCGACCCCCCGACAGTGCGGCGCTCCCTCGCACCGACCCCCCTGACAGTGCGGCGCACTCCCTCAGCACTGACCCTCCCACAGTGCGGCTCTCCCTCAGCACTGACCCTCCCACATGCGGCTCTCCCTCAGCACTGACCTCTGACAGTGCGGCGCTCCCTCAGCACTGACCCTCTGACAGTGCGGCGCTCCCTCAGCACTGACCCTCTGACAGTGCGGAGCTCCCTCAGCACTGACCCTCTGACAGTGCGGCGCTCCCTCAGCACTGACCCCCGACAGTGCGGCGCTCCCTCAGCACTGACCCTCTGACAGTGCGGCGCTCCCTCAGCACTGACCCTCTGACAGTGCGGCGCTCCCTCAGCACTGACCCTCTGACAGTGCGGCGCTCCCTCAGCACTGACCCTCCGACAGTGCGGCGCTCCCTCAGCACTGACCCTCTGACAGTGCGGCGCTCCCTCAGCACTGACCCCCCGACAGTGCGGCGCTCCCTCAGCACTGACCCTCCGACAGTGCGGCACTCCCTCAAGCACTGACCCTCCCACAGTGCGGCTCTCCCTCAGCACTGACCCTCTGACAGTGTGGCACTCCCTCAGCACTGACCCTCTGACAGTGCGGCGCTCCCTCAGCATGACCCTATGACAGTGCGGCGCTCCCTCAGCACTGACCCTCTCACAGTGCGGCACTCCCTCAGCACTGACCCTCCCACAGTGCGGCGCTCCCTCAGCACTGACCCTCCCACAGTCGGCGCCCCTCAGCACTGACATCCCACAGTGCGGCGCTCCCTCAGCACTGACCCTCCCACAGTGCGGCGCTCCTCAGCACTGACCCTCCACAGCGCGGCACTCCCTCAGCACTGACCCTCCCAGCAGTGCGGCGCTCCCTCAGCACTGACCCCCCAACAGTGCGGCGCTCCTCAGCACTGACCCTCCGCAGTGCGGCGCTACCTCAAGCACCGACCCTCCCACAGTGCGGCTCTCCCTCAGCACCGACCCCCTGACAGTGCGGCGCTCCCTCAGCACTGACCCTCCCGCAGTGCGGCGCTCCCTCAGCACCGACCCTCCCGCAGTGCGGCGCTCCCTCAGCACTGACCCTCCCGCAGTGCGGCGCTCCCTCAGCACCGACCCTCCCGCAGTGCGGCGCTCCCTCAGCACCGACCCCCCGACAGTGCGGCGCTCCCTCAGCACCGACCCCCCAACAGTGCGGCGCTCCCTCAGCACCGACCCCCCGACAGTGCGGCGCTCCCCGGTGCTGACCGTATCGCTGTAGTGAATAATTCTTATTTTTTGTCTGCAGACACAAAATGTCTAAACTCTCACGAGCCACAAGAACAGTGAAGAAGGTGAACCCTGGAAATGTGATCAGAGCCATAGTGCGTTCCGGCCAGGCAGCCCCTGGACCCCCTCTTGGCCCAACTCTCGGCCAGGTAAAGTCTGGCAGAATGTGAACGAATCTCCCTGCTCCGTACTGGCCGGGAATTATAACAACGAGAAAGGGAGAAGGTGCCATGTTTGTGGATTTAAGTCAAACACGATGCAGGTTTATTGTGGAAATGTTTCTTCTTCCTGCCCTAAGATGGAAAAGCTCCAAAATCCCACAGATCCCACTTCTTATGTCACTCCAAGTCAGTGACATTGTACCCAGCAGAAATGTAACCACTTTGATACATAACATCCGTCCCCCTTTACTTTCCTCTACTGTTTCCACAACTGGTACAGTTAAACAGTTGACACATTATTTTGCAACATTAATTCCTAGCGATACAATGAGTCCCTCAGGTGCACATCTCTTTTGGGTTGTACCCAATGCTCTGGAATTTGGCCACTCGAGACGTTTTGTTGGTAATCATTCCGGGGAATGATTTCAGTTCCCGTTGGTGTTGAAGACTCTTTAGAAACACAGTCTGGATTTGTCTCTGTGGTTGGTCCCTGATCAGAGGTATCACTTTGTCCAAAGACGTGCTGGTTAGGGTGGATTGACCGTGCTAAATTCTCCCTCAGTGTACCCAAACAGATGCCAGAGTGTGGCGACTAGGGGATTTTTCACAGTAACTTCTTTGTCGTGTTAATGTAAGCCACCTTGTGAGACTAATAAATAAACTTTACTGCAATGTAACTACTTCTGTGAAGCTTCAGTGATACCACTCCCTGAGGCTCTGCTCGGTACAACGTAACCAAACACTCTCTCCATGATTTACAGAGAACGGGTGATTAGGTTCAGACTTTATTCCCTGGAGCATAGAAGAATGAGGGGAGATTTGATAGAGGTATATAAAATTATGATGGGTATAGATAGAATGAATGCAAACAGGCTTCTTCCACTGAGGCTAGGGGAGAAAAACAAAATCAGCGGGCATGGGTTAAGGGGGAAAAGTTTAAGGGGAATATTAGCGGGGGGAATATCACACAGAGTGGTGAGAGTGTGAAATGAGCTGTTTTAAGAAAAGATTGGACAGGTAAACGGATGAGAATGGGGATGGAGGGATATGGTCCAGGTGCAGATCAGTGGGACTCGGCGGAGAAATGGTTCGGCAAGAAGAGCCGAAAGGCCTGTTTCTGTGCTGTAATGTTCAATGGTTGTATCTGTTTAGTGGAAGATATTGGATCTGTTTTTGCTAGGATAATGGCAGATCTGCATTTTTCATTAAGTATTAGCAAGTCTCCCTGAGTAAACTGTCTCTTTCCAAGTTTCTGTGCTTTATGTTGTCGTTTGACAAATCTCTGAAGTATCGGGTGGTATCAGAAGGTCAAACTTTGGCGTGAATTTTGTTTCTGAAAGCAGCATCGCCGGTGATCTTTGTGGCGTGGTGTAAGATATCAAGAAGTTGTTTACCCGTTTTGGCAATATTGTTTCGTGTTTTCACGCCCTCAGTGAGGGTTTGAGGATTGTACGATGGTTGCTGGATGGTAAAAGTTAAAGCTTATTTATTAATCACAAGTGAGGCTTACACTGCAATGAAGTTAGCGTGAAATTCTCCTAGTCCCCACCGATTTGATGTGTCTGAAATTTCCTTTGGTTTTTGTTCGGGTTGCTCCCCGTCCTTTTGGGGAGCTGTTCCTTTTACTTTGTCCTAAGTTAATTTGAGTTTGTTTATTTGGTTGGACCTTAAAAGAGGACAGAAGTTAACTAGCTTTTGTAAGATCTGTGAAATGCTTTTGCCTTCCTCCTGGCTTTGACGCTGGAGAAACCTTTCCACGATGATGACCAGTTTTCATGGAAACATCGAACCCAACAGTGCAGAGAGAGGCCTCTCGGCCCATCGGGTCGACACTGACTCTCTGAAGAGCATCCCACCCCGACCTTCCCCTCTGTCCTATCCCAGTAACCCGGCTTTGGGTGAGAAATGCTCCTCTCAGACCCTCTGGTTTTAACTCCCAGCTTTGCTGGCTGGAGGAGACTGGGTAGTCAGGGAAAAGTATTTGGTTTGACCAAACTGAGCCCCCTCCCCACTATCAGGATGTCCCAAAGCGAAATATAGAACACCCACACCCTCCATCACCCCAGCCCCTCTCCCCGACTCAGGATGTCCTGAAGTGAAACACAGACCCCGCTCCCCATCTCTCCCGCTTGTGTCCCTCCCTCAGGATCTCCCGAAGCGAAACACAGACCCCGTTTCCCATCTCTCCCGCTTGTATCCCTCCCTCAGGATGTCCCGAAGTGAAACACACCCCACTCCCCATCTCTCCCACTTGTGTCCCTCCCTCTGGATGTCCCGAAGCAAAACACAGACCCCGCTCCCCATCTCTCCTGCTTGTATCCCTCCCTCAGGATGTCCCGAAGCGAAACACAGACCCCGCTCCCCATCTCTCCTGCTTGTATCCCTCCCTCAGGATATTCCGAAGCGAAACACAGACCCCGTTTCATAGAACATAGAACAATACAGCACAGAACAGGCCCTTCGGCCCTCGATGTTGTGCCGACCAAAATAAAAAGCAATGCCCCTCCTAACTAAACCATTCCCTTCTCATCCATATACTTATCAACTAAACTCTTAAACGCCACCAAACTTGGCGCATCCACAACAGCTGCAGGCAGGGCATTCCACTCCCTAATCACTCTTTGAGTAAAGAACCTACCTCTGATATCCGTCCTATAACTCATACCCCTTAATATAAAGCTGTGTCCCCTCGTGCTAGCTTTCTCCATCCTAGGAAAAAGGCTATCACTGTCCCACCTATCCAAACCTCTAATCATCTTATATGCTTCAATAAGATCCCCCCTTAGCCGCCTCCTTTCTAACGAAAACAACCTCAAATCCTTCAACCTCTCTTCATAGGACCTGCCCTCCATACCAGGCAACATCCTAGTAAACCTCCTCTGTACCCTCTCCAATGCCTCCACATCTTTCTTATAATGTGGCGACCAGAACTGCACACAATACTCCAAGTGCGGCCGCACTAGAGTTTTGTACAGCTGCAACATGACGCTGCGACTCCTAAATTCAATCACCCTACCAATAAAAGCAAAGACTCCATAAGCCTTCTTAACAACCTTATCCACTTGACTGCCTACTTCCAGGGATCTATTCACAAATACACCAAGATCCCTCTGTTCATCAACACTATTAAGAACCACACCATTAGCCCTATACTCTACACATTTATTATTCCTGCCAAAGTGCATTACCTCACACTTTTCCACATTAAACTCCATTTGCCACCTCTCAGCCCAGCTCTGCAACTTGTCCAAGTCAATCTGCAAACTAAAACACCCCTCTTCACTATCTACCACACCACCAACTTTAGTATCATCTGCAAATTTACTGATCCATCCCTCAATACCCTCATCCAGATCATTTATAAAAAATTACAAACAGCAGGGGCCCCAAAACAGACCCCTGAGTCACACCACTCGTCACCGAACTCCACGATGAATATCTCCCATCAACCACCACCCTCTGTCTTCTATCTGCCACCCAATTCCTAATCCAATTAGCTAAATCACCCTCTATTCCACACATCTGCATTTTCTGTAGAAGTCTTCCATGGGCCACCTTATCAAAAGCCTTACTAAAGTCCATGTATACTACATCAACCGCCTTACCCCCATCCACCTCTCTGGTCACTATTTCCCATCTCTCCCACTTGTATCCCTCCCTCAGGATGTCCCGAAGTGAAACACACCCCACTCCCCATCTCTCCCACTTGTGCCCCTCCCTCTGGATGTCCCGAAGCGAAACACAGACCCCGTTTCCCATCTCTCCCGCTTGTATCCCTCCCTCAGGATGTCCCGAAGCGAAACACAGACCCCGCTCCCCATCTCTCCTGCTTGTATCCCTCCCTCAGGATGTCCTGAAGCGAAACACAGACCCCGCTCCCCATCTCTCCTGCTTGTATCCCTCCCTCAGGATATTCCAAAGTGAAACACAGACCCCGCTCCCCATCTCTCCCGCTTGTGTCCCTCCCTCAGGATCTCCCGAAGCGAAACACAGACCCTGCTCCCCATCTCTCCCACTCGTATCCCTCCCTCAGGAAGCGAAACACAAATCACCCGCATCTCTCCGACCCCTCTCAAAGTGTTCCACACACAGTGAAGGAGGTTTTGTTTTTTTTGAAGTGTGCTCACTGTTATAACGTAGGGAAAGGCCCATTTACACACAGCAAGATCCCACACACACAGTAATGCGATCAAAACCCAGATCATCTGAAAACCAGAGAAGATTGCAGCACGGCAACGGGCCTTTTGGCCTTCCAAGCCTATACTGACCATTCCACCCAGGCTGAGCTAAAATCCCCTACCTTTACGGGGACCCTATTCCTCTATTCCCATCCGATTCATGGATTTCTCCAGATACCCCTTAAAAATCACTATCGTATCCACTTCCACTCCCTCCCCCGGCAGTGAATTCCAGGCACCCACCACCCTCCGTGTTAAAAAACCTGCCTTGTCCATCTCCTTTAAACCTTGCCCCTCACACCTTAAACCTGTGCCCCCCCGCGTAATTGACTCTTTCACCCTGGGGAAAAAGCTTCTGACTATCCAATCTGCCCCTCATAATCTTGTAGATTTCTATCAGGTCCCCCCTCAACCTCCAGTGAGAACAAACCAAACCTCTCCTCGTAGCTAATGCCCCTCCGCACATCCTGGTCAATCAATGTTGGTTAGAAGGAGAAACCCTGGCCCCGGGACAGCGGGGAGAGCAAGAATGGGACAAGCCCCTCCTGCACCGTGCCCCCCCCCCCCCCCAAAATCTCCCCCACCCCAAAAAAAAGCTGCCCAGCCTCAAGCTCTGTCCTCTCTCTCTCTCTCTCCGCAGCGAGGCATTCCGATCGGCCAATTCTGTAAGGAGTTTAACCAGAGGACAAAGGATATGAAGGAAGGGATTCCTCTGCCCGTCAGAATCTACGTCAACGTGAGTTTGGAGCGAGCGATCAGGGCAACCGACGGATTCCCCCGGGAATCCCATGGGGCAGAGGCAGGCCGACGGGGCGGGCGGGATTGCTGCATCGCCGCCTCTGACCCCCCCCCGCCCCACTCCGAGAGATTCCGGATTGCTCACAGAATAGGTCCAGGCTCCTGGGAAGGGTTAGGAGGGAAGGGTAGTGGCAGTGGTGGAGGAGGGGGTGAGTTGGAGGCGTTGCACGCACTGGGATGGGGGTGGAGGGTGTCCATGGGTGGAGGGGTGGTGCTGCGGGAGGCGGTTCCCTTGAGAGGGAGGGTCGCTGACCTGGAGGGGCCGAGGGCTGGGAGGAAGGAAGGGGTCCCTCGGAAGTGGGGAGGGGTGGAATGTAGAGGAGGGGGAATGTTTTCAATTGACTTTGAGTAACTCGCTCCCACTCCCCCTCCCCTCGCACTCCCTCCCCTTGCCCTCTCCCCTCCCCCTCCACCTTCCCTCCCTCTCCCCTCCCCTCCCCTCCCCACCCTCCCCTTTTCCCTACCCCCTCCCCCTCCCTCTCTCCCCCCCCCCCCTCACTATCTCTGTCTCCATTCCAGCCGGATCGCACTTTTGAGCTGAAAATCAATCAGCCAACTGTTTCCTACTTCCTCAAGGCAGCGGCCGGGATCGAGAAAGGAGCAGGAAGAACGGGTCAGTGACTCCCCTCGATTGGATTCCAGTCTGTAACTCACTCCCGGGTATCTGTTATTCTATATATAAACCACCCCGAACCCCTCGATTAGATTCCAGTCTGTAACTCACTCCCGGGTATCTGTTATTCTATATATAAACCACCCCGAACCCCTCGATTAGATTCCAGTCTGTAACTCACTCCCGGGTATCTGTTATTCTATATATAAACCACCCCGAACCCCTCGATTAGATTCCAGTCTGTAACTCACTCCCGGGTATCTGTTATTCTATATATAAACCACCCCGAACCCCTCGATTAGATTCCAGTCTGTAACTCACTCCCGGGTATCTGTTATTCTATATATAAACCACCCCGAACCCCTCGATTAGATTCCAGTCTGTAACTCACTCCCGGGTATCTGTTATTCTATATATAAACCACCCCGAACCCCTCGATTAGATTCCAGTCTGTAACTCACTCCCGGGTATCTGTTATTCTATATATAAACCCCTACCCCGAATCCCTCGATTAGATTCCAGTCTGTAACTCACTCCCGGGTATCTGTTATTCTATATATAAACCACCCCGAACCCCTCGATTAGATTCCAGTCTGTAACTCACTCCCGGGTATCTGTTATTCTATATATAAACCACCCCGAACCCCTCGATTAGATTCCAGTCTGTAACTCACTCCCGGGTATCTGTTATTCTATATATAAACCACCCCGAACCCCTCGATTAGATTTCAGTCTGTAACTCACTCCCGGGTATCTGTTATTCTATATATAAACCATCCCGAACCCCTCGATTAGATTCCAGTCTGTAACTCAGTCCCGGGTATCTGTTATTCTATATATAAACCACCCCGAACCCCTCGATTAGATTCCAGGCTGTAACTCACTCCCAGGTATCTGTTATTCTATATATAAACCACCCCGAATCCCTCGATTAGATTCCAGTCTGTAACTCACTCCCGGGTATCTGTTATTCGATATATAAACCATCCCGAACCCCTCGATTAGATTCCAGGCTGTAACTCACTCCTGGGTATCTGTTATTCGATATATAAGCCACCCTGAACCCCGGGATTGTGGTCACCGCTGTATTACAGCGGACAGTCTTGCCCGGGGTGACTCTTTGTACTGATGTGTCTGCCCTGTCTCCAGGCCATGAGGTTGCTGGGATGGTGTCGGTGAAGCACATTTATGAGATTGCCAAGGTGAAATCTCAGGATGAGAGTTTCCGCTTGCAGGACATGTCCCTGGAGAACGTCTGCAAGGGTTTAATCGGCTGCGCCGGGTCGCTGGGGATCAAGGTGGTACGAGAGTAAGTGTGTGTGCCCACGTCTCTCTGTCTCCGCTCCTCTCCTGTCCCGGGAGAAGGGGGGGGGTTTGGGGGGTTTGAGGGGGGTAGTGTCAGTGGAGGGGGAACGAGGGCGGGTATGACCTTGTGAGGGGTGACCCCTGACCTGTGACCTCAGTCACCCGGGCCGCCCGGTGGGTCAGGATTGGCTATCGTCTGCGACGGGGGCTGGTCTCGTGGGTCAGGGTGGACTCTGGTGATGAGGTTGGGGGTGTGTACGTGGCGGGGTGGGGATGGGAGAGTGGTAGGAGATCTGTTGCCGTTGATTATTCCCAAGGGGATTTCTTGCCTGGTGCTCGGAGAAGCGTTACACCATCCAGTGGGGCTGTGCGCATGCGGGGCGGTACTGCGTTTGCGTTGGGGGCTTTCAGGCCTGTGTTGGGGCTGTGCACGCAGGCCCGCACTCGATCTGTGTCGGGGCGCTGGGAGCTGTGCACTCACTGGGTTTGTGTTCGGGGCCGCGCCGGGTTTGTGTTCAGGAGGGCTGTGCCAAGTGTCGGGTTTGCGTCTCTCTCTCTCTCTCTCTCTAATTCTATTCCCCGTCTCCGCAGCCTTTCCGCCGAGGAATACGCCCGCTTCCGGGAGGAACGGGAACAGACGCTGAGGGAAGCAGCTGCCACGCTGGAGACGGTCAGCACTAAAAAAAAATGATCACTCGAGGGAAACCTCCTCGACTCCCTCGCACCCGCGTCCCGAGAGAGAGAGAGAGAAAAACCCCCAGAGTCACTCATCCCAGATCCATCCCACTCCTCCCTTCCTCCCCCCTCTCGTACTCCTGCACTCCCCCCTTCCCCCTCCTCCCCTCTCCTCTTCCTCCCTTCCTCCCCCCGGGGCTGACATTCTTCAGTGAAATCTCTATATTTCTGGAATCTCCTCACGGGTAAATGGAACCGGGCCTCCGACCGCTTTCTGTACAGAGGGTGGGAGCCAGGAGGCTCAGGCTGTGAGGGGGGGGGGGGGGGGGGGGGGGGGGGGGGTGTTCCGGGGTCTTGGACCTTGAGGGGCTCTGTAAACACACCCCCCCCCCCCGTGTGTGTCTCTCTCTCACTCTCTCTCTCTCTCTCTGTGTCACCTCTGATCAGTGTTTGTAAAGGCTGCACTGATTAAACTGAGTTCAACAGCCTCTGTCTGTCTGTCTCTCTCTCTCTGTCCAAACTGGGCCGGGGTGGTGGGGGTGGGTAGGGAGTGTGCCCCCCCGTCCCCCTTTTTGGCAGAGAGTGAACCCTCAGCAATCCCCTGTGCTGCCAGCAGAGGTCAGTGCTTACCCATACAATGCAAATAGCCCTCAGAATGGGGGGGGGTGGGGGCTCATACCCCGCCCAGAACAGGGAAGAAGGTGGGGGGGGGGCCTCACGCTGACCCCCAGCACAGGGAGCGGGGGGGGGCCTCACACTGAGATCCAGCACAGGAGAAGGGGGGGTTGCTCACACTGAGATCCCAGCACAGGGGAGAGGGGGAGCTCACACTGAGATCCCAGCACAGGGGAGAAGGGGGAGGGCTCACACTGAGATCCCAGCACAGGGGAGAAGGGGGAGGGCTCACACTGAGATCCCAGCACAGGAGAAGGGGGGTGTTGCTCACACTGAGATCCCAGCACAGGGAGAAAGGGGGGGGCTCACACTGAGATCCCCGCACAGGGAGAGGGGGGGGTTGCTCATACTGAGATCCAGCACAGGGAGAAGAGGGGGGGCTCACACTGAGATCCAGCACAGGGAGAAGGGGGGGGTTGCTCACACTGAGATCCCAGCACAGGGGAGAAGTGGGGGGAGGCTCACTGAGATCCCAGCACAGGGAGAAGGGGGGGAGCTCACACTGAGATCCCAGCACAGGGTGAAATGGGGGGGGGCTCACACTGAGGACACCCAGCACGGGGAGAAGGGGAGGGGGGGAGGGTTTCCACACTGAGACCCCAGCACGGGGGAGAAGGGAGGGGGCTCATATTGAGATCCCCCAGCACAATGATGGAGACGCTCAGAAGCCCCACCATAGAGTGGAGAAGTGAGGGGAGACACTGGGTCCCAGAACAGGGGTTTCGGCGGCGGGGGGGGGGGGGGGGGGGGGGGGTGACACTCGGAGGTCCCAGCATAGGGTGGGAGAGAGAGGTGGGGGCTCAGACCCGAGATTGTCTCGTCCAGAATGGCCTGGATTGTGTACGTTCCCTATTCTAGAGCGATGGGAGAGTCTGGGGCGCAAGTTGGGGTGGGTTAGTGGGAGAGATGGGGGGTGGGGGGGTGTCTTTGGGGACAGGGTCAGTATAGAGACTGCTGGGTCAGTGCCTCCTTGTGGGACGTGTATGTATGTAAATGCAGCCGGCTCAGGCTGACCTGTGATGCCCGCCCCAGTTGAATATCCTGCCCGGGCTGCTGACGAAAGAAGCAAGCCTGTGGGTGCAAGTGGAGTGCGGAGGGGGGTTGGGGGGGGAATTTAATTTGATTTATCGTTCTCACATGTACACAGTGAGAAGTATTGTCCTTTTGCCGGACAGAGCATACCGTTCATAGAGAAAGAAAGGAGAGGTTGGAGAATGGGGTGTTACAGCCACAGCCAGGGTGTGGAGGAAGATCACCCACACAGCGTGGGCAATGGCCGGGAGACACTTTGGCACGCTCGCTGTGGGGCGTTTTCACAGTAACTTCGTTGTGGTGTTAATGCAAGCAGGCCATTGAGTGACAGGGGGCGGGATAGCTTGATCTTGGTTTTGTTCGGCACAATAGCGAGGGCCGAAGGGCCTGGATTGTGCTGCTTCCGTATCTATCATTAGCACCTTCAGAAAGTGGGGGAGGGTGGGGGGGTGACCAGGAGGGGTATCAGAATGGGAATGGACGGGTATAGAAAACTGATTTAAAATAGGGATCATGAGCCTTGGGAGTCCCTGGGAAGTGTGTAAATAGATGATGATATCGATGTACTTGTTTTTATCCTACAGGAGCTTTGCTCCACCTTGTTGTCTAACGAGGGGCAAACATGCGATGGGTCGTGAGAGGGCTGCTCTTGGATATTTTGAGAGTATCCTAGTGCTTCACGTCATTAGTGTACGCTTGACCTGGACCATTTGATGGGCAACACGACAGCTCAGTGACTATCTCTGTGCTGTGCAGATACAAGGATTTGGGGTCTGTGTCTGTGGGAGTTTGCGCATTCTCCCCGTGCTTGCGTGGGTTTTTCTCCGGGAGCTCCGGTTTCCTCCCACATCCCAAAGATTGCTCTTAGGCTAATTGGCAAAACAAATTCTCTCTAAATTGTCTCAAATTTGGTTTTTAATCCATAGATCTATAAACATAGACAGGGATCGCGAATAGAGGTGGGAACAGTGGGGTGGCGGCGCAGGCTCATTGGGCCTGTTTCCCGTGCTGTTTTGTTCTTTGTTCTGCTGAAGAGGATGAGTTTGGTGTTTTTCCAGAATTTGGGAGCAGGGGGGAGACACAGGGTGGGATTTACCAGCCTCAAAACCGAAAAATCCAGCTTAAGGACCTTTGCATGCCTCCCCTTCCCCAGCCCCAAACCCCCACACATCTCGCCCGCTACAATTCCCGTGGCAGGCGAGGCGAGAGTTTGACAGACACGGGGACGTAGCTGAGGTTTACTGAAATATTGGAGCACAGAGAGAGGGGTCGGTAATCCGATTGTGTAACCGGCAGAGACCCTCGTCCTTTCTCACCTAATCCCAGAACAGCAGACCGCAGGACGCACTCTGTTCCATCTGAATCCCAGTCTCGACAACACGTTTTCCTTCGGCTGTGTGGCAGTCCACACTTCACACTGCCCCAGCAAGGATTCAGCGGCAGGGAAAACAGGAAGGGTGATTCCCAGATCAATCATTCCCATTCTGATACAAGGAACTACAAAAGGATCATGAATGTAGCCCAGTCCCATTGCGCAAACCAGCCTCCCATCCGTTTGACTCTGTCTACACTTCCCGCTGCCTTGGGGGGGGGGGGGAGAAAAAGCAGCCAACGTAGTTAAGCATCCCCACACATCCCGGACATTCTCTCTTCCACCTTCTTCCGTCGGGAAAAAGATACAAAAGTCTGAGGTCCCGTACCGACCGACTCAAGAACAGCTTCTTCCCTGCCGCTGTCAGACTTTTGAATGGACCCACCTCGCATTAAGTTGATCTCTCTCTACACCCCTCGCTGTGACTGTAACACCGCATTCTGCACCCTCTCCTTTCCTTCTCTATGAATGGTATGCCTAGTCTGTACAGTGCGCAAGAATCAATATTTTTAACTGTATGTTAATAAATGTGACAATAAATGTCAAATCAAATCGCCCTCTCCCTGCATCCTGTCCTCATCCCAGTCTTTACAACCGAGAGAGATTGACTTGATTTGTAATCTGCAGGAGAATCCCAGGATACATCTGTGAATTCAGCCTCCTCCCGGGGCGGGGAGTCTGTTTTTCTCTTTGGGATATTCTGAGGAAGAGATAGGAGCGGAAAAGACGAGGTGGGTAGATAGGGGTCTGTGTGTTACTTGAGGGAGGGATAGGAGCGGGAGAGATGGAGGGCAGGAAGGGGGAGGTCTGTGTTTCTCTCTGAGACATCCTGAGAGAGAGAGAGAGATGGGAGCAGGAGAGGGGGGGAGGGGAGGTCAGTGTTTCACTTTGGGATGTCCCGGGACGTGGTGGGGAGCAGGAGTTGGAGAGAAATAATTTGCAGAGCAAGATTCGACAGAGGATAACCATTGAAATGCATTCTTTAATATAAATATTTCTGCATTGCAATAAATTCCACGAGACTTGAAGGACGTACACACAAAAACACAGTTTCACAATGTATATCGTCCTGAGTGTATCAAAAATGCTTGCCTTTGATAAGAAATATACATTAATATATATGTACAAAGATATATAATCTTTCTTTCCGGAAATACAGGAGTTTAAACAGGATTCAATCCTTATACTTAAATCGTAGAAAGTTTCTACGATTAGCCATTGTTGACACAGGAATAATACATTCACAATGTGTCATTATTACAGTTACCAAAAAAAAGTTGTACCCATCTCTTTGTTACAATTTGGTTTGTCACTACAAGTGATACAGTTACATCTGTAAGTATGTCTTACAATATCCTCCTCCATAGCAACACGGGTCTATTTAAGAGTTAAATAATAACACTCGCACCCTTTAGCGTGTTCCACGTTACCGCAACGTTACAAAAAAAAAAGGAAGGTTTTGGGGTTTTCGTTTTCTTAAAATTGAAATTACAAAGAAAGGCCCTCCTGCCCACCCCCCTCCCCGAACCCCATGCATTGTTAAGGAGAGAACATAAGAGCTTTGAACAGTGTTCTTCTGTTGGTCAAAGAGACATCTTTGATCTTAGCAGCTTCACGAAATATGACAATATGCCATACTTTATGAAGTAAGTCACAGACTTATTTCAGAATGAGGGACTACCTCCACTTCCATCTGCGAGAGAGAGAGAGAAAGAGAAGGAAAAGCACAGGTTAGTCAAAGGATTATGCTATCCCACTACAATCATCACCAAATCTCATTTCCTCTCCTGGCTACAAGGGTGTAACTACAACGTGACACGTTTACAGGGCTCTGCCACCACCCCCCCCACCGTTATACGTATTTATTAGTGTCACAAGCAAAAATAGAATCCCTACAGTGCAGCAGGAGACCCATTCGCCCCAACCAGCCAGCACCCATTCCCTTCCCCTCTAATCCACCAAGACCAATTTAACACAGCTAATCATCCTAACACGCGCGTCGACACCAAGGCCAATTTAACACAGCTAATCATCCTAACACGCGCGTCTCTCGGACTGTGGGAGGAAAGCAGAGCACCCGGAGGAAACCCACGTAGGCATGGGGGGAGAACGTGCAGGCTCCACACAGACAGTGACCCGAGCCGGGAATCGAACCCGGGTCCCCGGAGCTGTGATGCTAACCCACGTTCCACCCGTTATTAATGTCACAAGCAGTCGTAGGATCCCCAGAGTGCCAGAAGGAGGACATTCGGCCCATCAGGCCTGCACTGAGCGCAATCCCACCCAGGTTCTATCCCCACATGCGAATCCCTCTAACACCAGGGGCGATTTGGCACGGCCAATGCACCCAAACCAGCACGTCTTCTGGACTGTGGTAGGAAACCCACGCAGACACGGGGAGAGCGTGCAGACTCCACACAGACGCGGGTTCGATTCCCACGCCGGGTATCGAACCCGGGTCCCCCACCCCCCTGCCCTGAGGCCGCAGTGCTAACCCACTGGTTGAGAGGCTGACGTGAGGGAGGGTGGACCTACCTTGGTGGAAGTATTCATGGCCTTGGTTCTGGAGTTGATACAACTCATTGAGAAACCCGTCACAGGGGGACCTTGAGGCAAACGTCTCAAATACAGTTTCGTACGAAGTCAACTCTTCGAGGAAGGATTGTTCTTCTGGAGATAGGTCAGTGGCAGGGCGGGCGGGCTGGCTGTGAGTCCCTCCCGCCTGCTGGTGGTCCAGGTCAGCCCGCTGCTGGGCGTCTGCGCTGGGGGGGTTGACGCCAGGCTCCGGGGCAAATCCCTCCGGGGCGGGGGTACCCAGGTCCTTCAGGATGTTCCCGATCACGTCATCATCGCCGTCGTCGTCCTCGGGCTCTTTCTCAGCCAGGTCGATCATGGAGAAGTCCACACTCCTCCACGGCTTGAGGGAGGGGAGGTCGAGGAGGGGGGCCCCGCATGGGGGCGGGGGGCTGTGGGGCCCGCACTCCTCCTTGGTGCGGTCCCAGGGCCGGGGATCCGCACCCGGGCCCTCGGTCACGAGGCAGCCGATGTGCTTGGCCAGGGCGTCCAGCTGGCCCCGGTCCAGCCCCTCCAGGTAGCCAAAGTAGCAGCCGGCGGGCAGCTTGATGGGCGAGGCTTCAGGGGTCAGCAGGCCCTCGGGGCTGCCGGGCACGTGGATGTAGAGCGGCGCCGGCACTTGGGGGAGGCCCATCATGGTGCAGCCCCCGGCCCCTGGGCTGTCGGGCGAGGGGGGCAGCCTCTCGCAGAGCGGGGCGGCGCAGGGCTCCAGGGGATAGTAGATCTCGGTCGGGCCGAAGGGGAAGGCGGGCCCCAGCAGCTGCGGGGTGCAAGGCGGAGTGGGCGAGCTGGCGCCGAAGACGCAGTCGCTGTAGGAGAGCTCAGGGAGCTTGCTGCTGGCCCGCCCCCTCCCCAGTGGCACCGCCTCCTCCTCCTTCTCCGGCGGCGACGGCGGGGGAGGCAGGTGCTGCCCCCCCCGGTTGAGCGGCTGGCTGTCCTCCTCGCGGCCAGATGGAGCGGCCACCTCGGTGAAGTCCAGGCCGCATATCCCGGTGAAGTCGAAGGACTGGGCGGAGACGGCGCTGGAGGGGGTGCCGGACAGGGAGGTGAAGACGGTGTCCGGGCTGGACAGGTAGCTGGGGGAGTGGATGGCCTCCCGGTGGGAGGGCAGGGCGGGAAGACCGTACGGGAAGAGCAGGGTCTCCTCCTGCTCGTCCATCAGCTGCTGGCGGAGACACCAGGCTTCCGATTCACTGCAAACAGGAACACAAAACAGCCAACGTTAGAACAAACACCAGACAAGGTAGACTCACAGATACTACAAAAAAACAGGATGTGAAACCCTTTCTAAACACTGGGTGGCACAGTGGGTCAGCGCTGCTGCCTCACAGTGCCAGGGGCCTGGGATTCAATTCCTGGCTCGGTTCACTGTCTGTGCAGAGTCTGCACATTCTCCCCGTGTCTGTGTGGGTTTCCTCCCACAGTGTAAAGATGTGCAGGTTAGGTGGATTGGCCATGCTAAATTGTCCTTTAGTGTCCAAAGATGTGCAGGTTAGGTGGATTGGCCATGCTAAATTGTCCTTTAGTGTCCAAAGATGTGCAGGTTAGATGGATTGGCCATGCTAAATTGTCCTTTAGTGTCCAAAGAATGTGCAGGTTAGGTGGGATTGGCCATGCTAAATTGCCCTTAGTGTCCAAAGATGTGCAGGTTAGGTGGATGGCCATGCTAAATTGCCCTTAGTGTCCAAAGATGTGCAGGTAGGGTGGATTGGCCATGCTAAATTGTCCTTTAGTGTCCAAAGATGTGCAGGTTAGGTGGATTTGCCATGCTAAATTCCCCTTAGTGCAAAGATGTGCCATGCTAAATTGCCCCTTAGTGTCCAAAGATGTGCAGGTTAGGTGGATTGGCCATGCTAAATTGTCCCTTAGTGTCAGGGGGACTAGCAGGGTGAATGTTATGGTGTTATGGGGATTCAGCATGGGTGGGATTGTGGTCGGTTGCAGACTCGATGGGCTGAATGGCCTCCTTCTGCACTGTGGGGATTCTACGATTTGAGATCAGGGCTGAGGCCAAATTTTATTTTCCATCAGTCGGAGAGACTCAGATCTGAGGGCACAACCCCAGGCTAAAGGGACGATCCTTTAAAACAGAGATGAGGAGGGATTTCTTCAGCCAGAGGGTAGGGAATCTGTGGGACTCTTTGCCGCAGGAGGAGGCCGGGTCATTGAGTGTCTTTGAGACAGAGATAGATAGGGTTCTTGATTGATAAGGGGGTCAGGGGAAAAGGCAGGAGAATGGGAACGAGAAAAATATCAGGATCGAACAGCAGAGCAGGCTCGATGGGCCGAGTGGCCTCGTTCTGCTCTGGTAGTTTAAGTTTTAGGTTTTTAATTTAAGTTTTAGGTTTGAGTTTCTGCTCCTGCAGTTTGAGTTTTAGTGTCACAAGTAGGCTTGCATTAACACCGCAATGAAGTTACTGTGAAAATCCCCTAGCCGTCACACTCCTGTTCAGGGTACACTGAAGGAGAATTTAGCACCCTAACCAGCACGTCTTTCGGACTGTGGGAGGAAACTGGAGCACCCGGGGGAAAAC
Organism: Sphyrna mokarran; assembly: GCA_024679065.1. Taxonomy (NCBI): domain Eukaryota; kingdom Metazoa; phylum Chordata; class Chondrichthyes; order Carcharhiniformes; family Carcharhinidae; genus Sphyrna; species Sphyrna mokarran. The sequence continues at coordinate 3,628,750 of JAGIQG010000039.1, read as the reverse complement.
CCACGCAGACACAGGGAGAACGTGCACAGGCAGATAGATCGTTCAAAGAGCTGGCACAGGAAGAGTGGTTTGTTACTGGCCCAGGTTTAGTGGTAGAGGGAAGGTTAGGGTAGGTACTCCCAGGGTGAGCGAATATCCTTACCTCATGATGTAATTGTAGCAAAGAACAGTCAGCTCGGCACATTCCCCTTGGAGAACAACATAGATCCAGACCCAGAGCGAGTCCTTACGCTGCAGACGGACTGTCATCTCCACCCGGGTTTCACTCCCTCCACTCACTGCAAACACAAGCGACAGAGAGAGAGAGATCTTTCAGACACACGTCCTGACAGGGAGCGGGAATAACCAGACAGAGAGAGGGAATCAGCCTCCAGAGATACTCACAGAATCGACAGTGCTGGGCAGAAGCATGCGAGAGATCCTGAGGGTGGAGGAGCTGGTACCAGGATTTTCCAATCAGTTCAGCCTTCTGGTAGCCCAGGAAGTAACCAACACTGCAGAGAACAGGGCAGGATAGCTGTATTAGTGACAGACACAAAACCTACAGAGTGAGTGTGTGTGTGTACTGGACAGGGGTGAGTGTATACAGGACAGGTGTCTGTGTATTAATGGGACAGGGGTGCATGTACACGGGACAGGTGTCTGTGTATTAACGGGACAGGTGCGTGTGTGTACATGGGATAGGTGTCTGTGTATACATGGGACAGGGGTGTGTACACATGACAGGTGTCTGTGTATACATGGGACAGGTGTGTCTGTGTACACAATGACAGGTGTCTGTGTGTACATGGGACGGGTGTGTGTACACAATGACAGGTGTCTGCGTATACATGGGACACACAAACACAACAACAGGGTGTGTGTACACAATGACAGGTGTCTGTGTATACATGGGACAGGGGTGTGTGTACACAATGACAGGTGTCTGTGTATACATGGGACAGGGGTGTGTGTACACAATGACAGGTGTCTGTGTATACATGGGACAGGGGTGTGTGTACACAATGACAGGTGTCTGTGCGTACATGGGACAGGTGTGTGTGTGTGTACACAATGATGGGTGTCTGTGTATACAATGGGATGGGTGTGTGCGTACATGGGACAGGTGTCTGTGCATACATGGGAGAGATGTGTGTGTACATGGGACAGGTGTGTGTGTGTGTGTGTGTGTGTGTGTTCATAGAACAAGTGTGTGTGTGTGTAGATGGGGATGGGTGTGTGTGTGTGTGTTGCGCGCGTGCGCATGTCACATAGGACCGGTGTGCATAGATGGGACAGGTGTTTATTTGTGTATGTGTGTGCACGCGTGCACACATGGAACGGGTGTGGTATACACAGGACAGGTGTGGTATACACAGGACAGGTGTGCGAGCCGTTAGGACGGGAGATTGTGTGTACACAGGATGGGTGTGTGTACACGGGACAGGTGTGTGTGTCTGTGTGTGTCTGTGTGTGTGTGTGTGTACTTTCCCTCTTACCTGTCAGAGAGCTCGGTGAACATCATGTCCTTGGAGTGCTGACTCTCGAAGAATCCCAGGAAGAGATGATTGTCAAAGAGCCGCGGTCTGGTGTCCAGGGGGATACAGAAAGCAATGAAGACTGGCTTGGTGGACCAGTAAGCTCCAGGCGGGGGCTGGTGGTACCGGCCCCGGATTAGTACCAGCTTGTTACCCGCGCTCTGCCGCCTGACAGACCTGGAGGTGTTGAAGCGGCAGCGGAAGAGGCGTTCTGTGGGACAATCACAATGGAGAAGATAAGGACAGAGCCAGGAGAGGGGGAAACAAGAGTCTGAGAAGCACAGAGTGAGAGGGAGACAGGAGGACGCAGAACCGTAACTCACCAGTTTCTGACGGAGAGTTCAACATCAAATTACTGCTCAATACCAGATGGTCCAATGAGTCTGTAATATCATAGATACTGTCTCCTTGAGATACCAAATCCACCTACAACACAGCCAGGGGAGAAATTCGATTTAACACACAGCATTTAAACCCAACAATCCCAGTCAGACCCTGTAACAATCCCAGTCAGACTCCGTAACAATCCCAGTCAGAATCCGTAACAATCCCAGTCAGACCCCGTAACAATCCCAGTTATATTTCACAGCACTTCCCATTAAACTCCACGCACAGCAACATTTAAATGCCACACTCAGAAAGACCTCCCGCAGGCAGAGACACATCTAGTTAAACCCTGTGACAGCCTGTCTCCTCCGACACGCCAGCACCCCCCTTCCCCACCTCCAAACGTCACGGGAAACACAGCCAGGGCTGGGGGCTAACTCACCAGCGAATGGCCCAGGTGCTCGGATACGTTCTCCGACACATAGATGAGTTTCCCCTCGCTGGTGAGGGCGACCAGGAAGCCGGGGAGAGACTGCAGAAAGTCTGCGAGCTCAGAGGCTGAGAGCAAAGGGAGAGAGCCTTCCAACACTGCTTCTGCACTCAGAGAGAGAGGGGAGAGAATGAGAAACTGTCGGTGAGGAGCAGAGAGAGAGAGAGATACAGATTCATAGAATTCCTACAGTGGAGAAAGAGGCTGTTCGGCCCATCGAGTTTGCACCGACCACAATCCCACTCCGGTCCTATCCCCAAAATTCCATGCATTTCCCCGGGCTAGTCTCTCTGACACTAAGGGACAATTCAGCTCGGCCAATCCACCTTTCAGACTGTGGGAAGAAACCAGAGCGCTCAGAGGAAACCCACGCAGACACGGGGCGGGGGGGGGGCAACGTCCACACAGTGGTGACCCAAGCCGGGAATCGAACCCAGTTCCCTGGTGCCGTGAGGCAGCAGCGCTAACCCGCAATGAGAAATTAGTTGGTGAAGGCAGAGAGAGAGAGAGTGGGGAAAAAATAAACTAGTTGTTTGAGAGGGAGAGAGGCGGTTTACACATTCAGGAGTCCCGTCACCGAGGAGGGAAAACTTTAGCTCGTTCACAAAACAGCGGACGAGCAACAGGAGAGTGGAATAGCGCTGGGAACAGACCGAGGAGAGTAGCTCAGAGTTTTACACAGACCAACTCAAACACAAGCGCTGGACAGCTCTTCCTCCACCACCATCTCTCTCTCTCTCTCTCTACAACTTCTCTTCCGTTCAACCGTCGGATATTCTTACCTGGACTGAAGAAGACAGATTTCCTGGTGTAGATACAAGCCAGCGACATGATGTGAAGGTAAGACAGTCTGGATTTATCAGACGCCGAGATCGGCAGCAGTTCCTTCAGGTTCCTGATCTCGGCATTAATCTGATCTCTCCTGGCTTTTGATGCTCCTTTCGTGGACCTGTACATGTTGCAGTGTGTCCGCCTCCTCTTTCTGCCCCTCTCCGTCTCTCTCTCTCTCTCTCTGTCTCGCTGCGAGAGAAGGCAGTTGGTCTCTGGACCAGATCGCGCTGTGGCTGTCAAAGATCTGGTGCTGATGCTGAGCCGATGCTGCCTTTTTATAAGCTGCAGGCAGCCATGGGGGCTGGCCTAACGCAGCAGGACTCACCAACATCACGGCAGAGGCAGGGCTTAGGATTTCTCTCTGCCTCTGTCTGCCTCACTGACTACAGTCACACGTCACTACTACAGAGAGATGACGCCAGAACTCCAAGCTCCCAATTAGGGAAAAAACGAAACCTCGACTGATAGGGGAGGGTTAGAGAGAGCGAGGGGGGAGGGATAGACAGAGCGAGGGGGGAGGGATAGAGAGCGAGCAAGCGAGAGAGAGACGGATACAGCAGAGAGCTAGAGAGTCGAGAGAAATAGAGTGAGAGATAGGGATAGGGGGATAAAGAGAGAGATAGATGGAGTATTGAGAGAGAGGGAGATAGAGAGAGAGAGAGAGAGAGGGAGAAGAGGGAGAGAGAGATACAGGGATTGAAAGAAATATAGCGAGAGATTGGGATAGAAGAAAAAGAAAGAGAGAGAGATGGAGGGATAGAGAGGGGGGGAGGGATAGGCAAAGCGAGCAAGTGACAGAGGGAGAGAGGGATAGAGGAGAGAGCTAGAGATACAGGAATCAAGAGAAATAGAACGAGAGATAGAGATAGAGGAATAAAGAGAGAGCGAGAGATGGATAGAGGGATGGGGGGAGGGATAGAGAGAGAGAGAGAGGGGGGGGATAGAGAGAGAGAGGGGGAGGGATAGGAGAGGGGGGGAGGATAGAGAGAAGAGGGGGGAGGGATAGAGAGAGAGAGAGGGGAGGGTAGAGAGAGAGAGGGGGAGGGATAGAGAGAGAGAGAGGGGGGAGGGATAGAGAGAGAGAGCGAGAGACAGAGGAAGGGATAAAGAGCAAGAGGGAGGGAGGGATAGAAAGGAGAGAGAGAGGGAGGGAGGGGGAGAGAGAGGACGATAGAGAGAGCTAGAGAGAGGGGGAAGGGAGATAGATAAGAGCAAGAGAGAGAAAGTGGGAGGGGCAGAGAGAGGCAGGGGGAGAGAAAGAAAGAGATAGAAATGAGAGAGCTTGATAGAGTGTGAATAGAGAAAGAGAGAGACACAGTGGAAAGGAGAGAGAAAGAGGAATGGACAGAGAGAGAGAATTGGCTAGCGCAGGGCTGGAGATAAAAATAGAGGGGACAGAGATAGAGACAGATAGAGAAGGGGAAAGGCAGAAAACCAGATAGAGGCTGCAGAGAGAGAGAGAGAGAAAATGTACAGAGACAGAGAACGGGGAAGCTTGCAGAGACTGGGAGAAGGGGAGGAGGAGAGAGAAAGAGAGCGAGACAAAAAGGGGAAGAGAGAGGGAAGGAGGAGGGATGGGGACGGAGACAGAGAAAGAGAAGCTCACTCAGCAAGTGATGGAGAAGAGAGAGGAACCATGGCGACACAGAAGGGATTCCCAGTGCGCACACTGAGCCGGAGGGGATTCCCAGTGCGCACACCCAGCCGGAGGGGATTCCCAGTGCGCACACCCAGCCGGAGGGGATTCCCAGTGCGCACACCCAGCCGGAGGGGATTCCCAGTGCGCACACTCAGCCGGAGGGGATTCCCAGTGCGCACACCCAGCCGGAGGGGATTCCCAGTGCGCACACCCAGCCGGAGGGGATTCCCAGTGCGCACACCGAGCCGGAGGGGATTCCCAGTGCGCACACCGAGACGGAGGGGATTCCCAGTGCGCACACCCAGCCGGAGGGGATTCCCAGTGCGCACACCCAGCCGGAGGGGATTCCCAGTGCGCACACCCAGCCGGAGGGGATTCCCAGTGCGCACACCGAGCCGGAGGGGATTCCCAGTGCGCACACCCAGCCGGAGGGGATTCCCAGTGCGCACACTCAGCCGGAGGGGATTCCCAGTGCGCACACTCAGCCGGAGGGGATTCCCAGTGCGCACACTCAGCCGGAGGGGATTCCCAGTGCGCACACTCAGCCGGAGGGGATTCCCAGTGCGCACACTCAGCCGGAGGGGATTCCCAGTGCGCACACTCAGCCGGAGGGGATTCCCAGTGCGCACACTCAGCCGGAGGGGATTCCCAGTGCGCACACTCAGCCGGAGGGGATTCCCAGTGCGCACACTCAGCCGGAGGGGATTCCCAGTGCGCACACTCAGCCGGAGGGGATTCCCAGTGCGCACACTGAGCCGGAGGGGATTCCCAGTGCGCACACTCAGCCGGAGGGGATTCCCAGTGCGCACAGTGAGGATTGGTGGAATTCAGAATTGAATTTCTGGTTTGGATTCTCTTTCAGAACCACAGGCTCTGGACAGCGCCCGTCCCAACCTCAGGTTCTATCAGTGTAACTGCAGCTGGAGGAGAGAGACAGACAGACAGAGAGAGGGATTGAGACAGACAGGGAGAGGGAAAGAGAGAGAGAGAGAGAAAAACAGAGACAGAGAGAGACAAAGAGACAGAGAAAGAGAGACAGAAACAGAGCGAGGAGACAGAGAGAAATAGACAGAGTGAGAGAGACAGTGATACAGAGAGACAGATAGACAGAGAGACAAAGGGAGAATGAGAGAGAGAGATAGAGACGGAAAGACAGTGAGAGAGAGAGAAACAGGGGTGTGAGAGAGAGACAGAGTAAGAAGAGACAGTGAGAGACAGAGACAGACAGACACACACAGATATAAGGAGAGAGTAACAAAGAGAGATAGCGAGAAAAAGAGAGACAGAGACATATGGGGGGGAGAGAGAGAGGGACAGAGACACAGAGAGAGAAGACACTCACACAGAGATACAGAGACAGAGAGAGACAGACAGACAGAGACAAAGAGTGAGACAGTGAGAAAGACAGAAAATGGCAGAGAGAAAGAGAGAGAGAGAGACAGCGCAAGAGACAGAGACCAACAGAGGGAGAGAGAGAGATACAGAAAGAGAGAAAGAGCGACTCAGGAAGAAAGGATGACGGGGAGAGATGGAGAGATAGACAGATGGACAAGGTGAGATTTGGGAGATATTTGTGATGTTTCATCACTGGGGAGTGATGAATAATCAGTAACATTGTGCAGCTAATAATCTGTGCGACTGTACTGGGGGCAGGTGTAGAGCGAAGTATGGGAGTAAACTCTGAGTAGTGAAAGAGTTATACAGCACTGGGCAAGACCTCTAACCTCCCAGAATGATTTATTTATTGTCACATGTATTAACATACAGTGAAAAGTATTGTTTCTTACTCGCTATACAAACAAAGCATACTGTTCATGGAGAAGGAAAGGAGAGGGTGCAGAGTGTAGTGTTACAGTCACAGCGAGGGGTGTAGAGAAAAATCAACTCAATGCGAGGTGGGTCCATTCAAAAGTCTGACAGCAGCAGGGAAGAAGCTGTTCTTGAGTCGGTCGGTACGGGACCTCAGACTTTATCTTTCTCCCCCAAGGAAGAAGGTGGAAGAGAGAATGTCCGGGGTCTGTGGGACCCGTACCCCAGTGAGAGTCAGTGTGTGTGTGGGACCCCAGTGAGAGTCAGTGTGTGTGTGGGACCCCAGTGAGAGTCAGTGTGTGTGTGGGACCCCAGTGAGAGTCAGTGTGTGTGTGGGACCCCAGTGAGAGTCAGTGTGTGTGGGACCCCAGTGAGAGTCAGTGTGTGTGCTGGGACCCAGTGAGATCAGTGTGTGTGGAACGTTACCCAGTGAGAGTCAGTGTGCGTGGAACTGTACCCCAGTGAGAGTCAGTGTGTGTGGGACCCATACCCCAGTGAGAGACAGTGTGTGTGGAACCGTCCCCCAGTGAGAGTCAGTGTGTGTGGAACCGTACCCCAGTGAGAGTCAGTGTGTGTGGAACCGTACCCCAGTGAGAGTCAGTGTGTGTGGAACTGTACCCCAGTGAGAGTCAGTGTGTGTGGAACCGTACCCCAGTGAGATCAGTGTGTGTGGAACCGTAACCCAGTGAGAGTCAGTGTGCGTGTGTGTGGTGACCCCATGAGAGTCAGTTGTGTGCGGGACCCCATGAGAGTCAGTGTGTGTGCGGGACCCGTATCCCAGTGAGAGTCAGTGGTTGTGTGGGAGCCGGTACCCCAGTGAGAGTCAGTGTGTGTGGGACCTGTACCCCAGTGAGAGTCAGTGTGTGTGTGGGAGCCGTATCCCAGTGAGAGTCAGTGTGTGTGTGGGACCCGTATCCCAGTGAGAGTCAGTGTGTGTGTGGGACCCATACCCCAGTGAGAGACAGTGTGTGTCTGGGACCCGTACCCCAATGAGAGTCAGTGTGTGTGGGGGACCCCAGTGAGAGTCAGTGTGTGTGGGACCCCACTGAGAGTCAGTGTGTGTGTGGGAGCCGTACCCCACTGAGAGTCAGTGTGTGTGGGAGCCGTACCCTCAGGATAGAATCTTGCAGATTGGAAAGTGGTCAGGGGCAGGACAGTGTGAGTGAGATCAGTAAGGGGACCCGACAGACAGCAATGTCAATCTCTACAAATGCTTGTTTAGTAAATTTATTAGTGTCACGTGTATGCACACCTTAACACTGCAATGAAGTTACTGTGAAAATCCCCCTAGTCGCCCACACTGTTCGGGGTTATGCTGAGGGAGAACTTAGCACGGCCAACGCCCCCCTAACCAGCATGTCTTTTGGAGTATGGGAGGAAACCCACTCGGGTAGAATGCACAAACCCCAGCAGTGACCCGAACCCGGATCGAACTCTGGGTGACAGTTTGAGGTTCACTCGGTTTGTGGGGATGGGAATGGGGGCTGCGAGATGGGATGATCCTCGACTGACCATGGCGCCAGAGTAGAGGGGGGGGGGAAAGCGTGTACGAACATAGCAGTAAATGGGGGACAGTGCAGCGAGGGGATTGACACTTCTATCTGTCGCAAAGGAGCGAGAGTCCAGACACCGGTGTTGCCTGCCCGGTGCTAGGGCTTGGGACATCTCCGAGTTAGAGAGGAACTTGCAACGGGAGGAGGTGAAGACTGATTTGACACCAAGTACACAGTGAGGACAGGGAAGGAGATTCTATACGGTCACTTGGAGTGAGGCATCATATTAAACAGCAGATCCGCAAAGGGAACAATTTCTGGATTATTACCGGCAGACAGCAAATCGGATTGGAGGGATGAGTGAGTTGGCGGTGGGGAGAAGTGGGTCCCGGTTTGTAAGGCACTGGAAGGAATTGAAGACTGTACTCCCGGGAGGGTTTACACTTGGGGCTGCTATCTAATGAGTCACATCAGCCAGAAGGTGCGAGAGTCAGGGCGTGCCTGAGGAGGAGGGGACAAATACAGGAAGAGGTGAGATTAGGAAGCTTGGAATTGCAAAGGGTTAAATTCAGGAAGGGTCGGATGCGGGGAGGGTCGGATGCAGGAAGGATCGAATGCTGGGGGGGGGGGAGGGCCGGATGCGGGGTCAGGGCCGGAGGAGGACTGGATTCAGGGAGGGCCGGATGCGGGGAGGGGTGGAATCAGGAAGGTTAAATTTGGGGAGGGCTAAACTCAGGAGGAGTTAAATTTTGAGCGGGGTTAAATTCAGGGAGCAGTGAAGCCGGGGAGGAGCGAATTCTGTTAAGGGGGGTGGGGAGGAGGGGTGAAATCGGGGAGCGGTGACTCCAGGGAGCGGTAAATTCAGGAAGAGGTGAAATCGGGGAGCGGTAAAGTCGGGAACGGGTTGGATTCGGGAATGCCGATGGAGGCAGGGACGACACCGCTGCTTTCTCCGTACCTCGAGCGATTCAGGTGAATAGATCCACCCTCAACGCCCGTCACCTAAACCAAATCCAGGGCCTTGGACGTTCCCTGTCGCTTAGCAACTGAGGGTAAGATTTCTCTCTCCGCCACCCGGAGACACGGCATCCTGAATCCCGAGTGAACTAAACTATCCTCAACACCCCTCCCAACCCACACTCACTCGGTGCGAGGTGGGACACGGGTGGGTAAGGCGGTTCCGGGGGTGGGGGGAAGGGGGGGAGGTCAGCAGAATCTGGGATGGGGTGTAAATCCCAGAATGTGGGGCGTCTGGGGGCAGCCGAGGGTGCGTGAGATAGATGATGTCTGAATTCTGACAGATTAAGATTGATCTGTAATTGTGTTGATTGTAAAAACTGCCCCTTTAAGAGACCTTGGGCCCTGTCAAAAAAAAAGATTCTATTTTTAAACTTTTAAAGATTCTAGCCCTGACTCACACCTACAACAAGCCTAAAATAAATCCTCTCTTTTCTATTTTCTAGATCATGATTCCCACGCCCAACTCAAAATGAAATCTATTCACACCAGACACTCAACATTCAACTGTTCCGACTCGGAAGGAAAGTCTTTACTGCCCCCACCCCCCCCGCCTCGAGTGACTCTGTCTGTTCCCTCATTAAGCATTACATCCGTGTACAGCACACCAACAGCCATGCTGGTGTACCTATCCCACATGAGTCTCCTCCCAGCACCCACCCTCTCCATCTCCCCCCATCACTATCTCCTTGTATTCTGATCTCCGCATGTCCCACATTCTCCCCCACTCCCCGTGGGAGCAAGTCCCACATTCACCCCCACTCCCCGTGGGAGCGAGTCCCACATTCTCCCCCACTCCCCGAGGGAGTAGGTCCCACATTCTCCCCCACTCCCCGTGGGAGTGAGTCCCACATTCTCCCCCACTCCCCGTGGGAGTGAGTCCCACATTCTCCCCCACTCCCAGTGGGAGTGAGTCCCACATTCTCCCCCACTCCCTGTGGGAGTGAGTCCCACATTCACCCCCACTCCCCGTGGGAGCGAGTCCCACATTCTCTCTGTTCTCTGGGTGAAGATGTTTTTCCTGAATTCCCGATTGGATCTATCAGTCACTGTCTGATATTGAGAGCCCCCTCCTTCTGGTCTCTGACCCACTCAAGTGAAAACGTCTTCTCTACACTGTCCCTACCGAAACTCCCTTCATTGTGTTAAAGACCTCAACCAAGGTCACCCCCTCCCCCGCCTCAGCCTTCTCTTTTCTAGAGGAAAGAGAGCCCTTTGGCCACTAAGGTGCAATTTAGCATGGCCAATCCACCTAACCTGCACATCTTTGGACACTAAGGTGCAATTTAGCATGGCCAATCCATCTAACCTGCACATCTTTGGACACTAAGGTGCCAATTTAGCATCCGGCCAATACACCTAACCATGCACATTTTTGGACACTAAGGTGCAATTTGCATGGCACAATCCACGCTAACCTGCACATCTTTGGACACTAAGGTGCAATTTAGCATGGGCCAATCCACCTAACTGCAATTTTGGACACTAAGGTGCAATTAGCTATGGCCAATCACCTAACATGCACACTTTGGACACTAGGTGCAATTATATGGCCAATCCACCTAACCGCACATCTTCAACACTAAGGGCAATTCAATTTAACATGGCCAACTCCACATAACCGCACATCTTCCAACACTAAGTGGTCAATTTAACATGGCCAATCCACCTAACCTGCACATCTTTGGACACTAAGGGGCAATTTAGCATGGCCAATCCACCTAACCTGACACATCTTTGGACACTAAAGGGGACAATTAGCATGGCCAATCCACCTAACACGCACATCTTTGGAAAACACTAAGGGGCAATTTAGCATGGCCAATCCACCTAACTGCACATCTTTGGACACTAAGGGGACAATTTAACATGGCCAATCCACCTAACCTGCCAAATCTTTGGACACTAAAGAGACAATTTAGCATGGCCAATCCACCTACCTGCACATGTTTGGATACTAAGGGGCAATTTAGCATGGCCAATCCACTAAACTAGCACAATCTTCTATACTAAGGGGCAATTAGCAGGGCCAATCCACCAACCTGCACATCTTTGGACACTAAGGGCAATTTAGCAGGGCCAATCCACCTAACCTGCACACTTTGGATACTAAGGGGCAATTTAGCATGGCAATCCACCAACCTGCACATCTTTCTATACTAAGGGGAATTTAGCAGGGCCAATCCACCTAACCTGCACATCTTTGGACACTAAGGGCAATTTAGCAGGGCAAATCCACCTAAAACCTGCACATCTTTGGACACTCAAGGGACAATTTATCAGAGGCAATCCACCTAACCTGCACAACTTTGGACACTAAGGGGACAGTTTAGCATGGCCAATCCACCTAACCTGCAAATCTTTGGACACTAAGAAGCAATTTAGCATGGCCAATCCACCTAACCTGCACATCTTTGGACACTAAGGGACAATTTAGCATGGCCAATCCACCCTAACCTGCACATCTTTGGACTGTGGGAGCAAACTGAAGCACCTGGAGGAAACCCACACAGAGACAGGGAGAATGTGCAGTCACCACACAGACAGCAACTCAAGCAGGGAATCGAACCCAGGTCCCCTGCTGCTGTGTGGTAGCAGCGCTAACCACTGTGTTACCATGCCACCCTATAATTACAAGACAGGAGAGTTCTTGGATAAAATGGTTTTAGGAGAAAATTAGCAACTCCAATCAGAGTGTCCGATACTGGAGTTGGACACTGGGGTCAACAGGTCAGAGAGTCCAACATTGGGGTCACAGCATCAGATATTGGAATCAAAGGGTCAGGCTGGGGTCAGCGGGTCAGACACTTGGCTCACAGAGTGTATGTCTGCGTCCTACTTTCTGTCTGTCGATCTGCCTTTCATTGTCTGTTTGACTGTCTCAATCTCACACACATACACACTCTTTCACACACATACACACTCACTCTCTCAATCACATACACACTCTCATTCCCCCTCTCAATCTCACACACTCTCTCTCTCATTTTCACACACACTCTCTCCCTCACACACGCACACTCACTCTCCCTCACACACTCACTCTCTCTCACACGCGCTCTCTCCCTCCCTCACACGCGCTCTCTCCCTCCCTCACAACTCCCCCACCCTCCCTCCCTCCCTTCCCCCACCTCCCTCCCTCCCTCTCCCCCCCCTACCTCCAATCCCTCCTCCCCCCCCCCTCCCTCCTCCCTCTCCCTCCCCCTCACCCCCTCTTCCCTCTTACCTATACATGTGTGCTTCAAGTCATCTCCAATTCAAGGGATCTTAGTTAACTGGGCCAGTGGCGCTGACAAATAATAGATGGAGTTTAATGTAGATTAAATGTGAGGTGATTGCATTTGGTAGATTGAACCGGAATTACCAAGTTAATGGTTTGGGATATTGGGGACAGTTACAAACAAAGAGATATTGGGGTACAGGTTCATAACTCCTTGAAAGTGGAGTCACAGTGGACAGAGTGGTGAAGAAAGCATTCAGCAATGCTTGGTTTCATTGGTCAGAACATTGAATACAGGAGTTGGGGACGTCTTGTTGAAGTTGTACAAGACATTGTTAAGGCCACACTTGGAATACTGTGTATGGTTCTGGTCACCCTATTATAGAAAGGATATTATTAAATTAGAGTGCAGAAAAAATTTGCTGGGATGCTGCCGGGACTTGATGGTTTGAGTTATAAGGAGAGGCTGGATAGACTGAGACATTTTTCTCTGGAGTGTAGGAGGCTGAGGGGTGATTTTATAGAGGTCTATAAAATAATGAGGGGCACAGATCAGCTAGATAGTCAATATCTTTTCCCAAAGGTGGGGGGGTGTCTAAAACTATAACTTTTAAGGTCAGAGGGGCAATTTTTTCACAGAGGGTGGTGAGTGTCTGGGCCAAGCTGCCAGAGGTAGTAGTAGAGGTGGGTACAATTTTGTCTTTTAATAAGTGTTTAGACAGTTACATGGGTAAGATAGGTATAGAGGGATATGGGCCAAATGCGGCTAATTGGGACTAATTTAGGAGTTTAAAAAAAAGGGGTGGCTTGTTTCTATGCTGTAAACCTCTATGACTCTACGCCAGGGTTTCCACCAACCCAACCCTCCCAAGTCATTTCCTGCAGCCCAACAGAACTCTGCTCCCCGTTTCCAAAATAACACAGAGGGGTGTTACAAACATAAATAAACTCTGAACATCAGAGTGATCGGCTCTGAAAGGGGGGGGGGGGAAGATAGTAAATGGGTTTTTTTTTGCATCCGTATTTACTAAGGAAACTGGCATGGAGTCTATGGAATCAAGGGGAGGAGGTGTTTGCTGTCTTGAGACAAATCAGTGTAGATAAATCCCCAGGACCAGACTGGGTAGGAGACTAATATTGAAATTTCAGGGGCCTTAGCAGATATATTTAAAACGTCATACTCACTGGTGAGGTGGCGGATGATTGGAAGATAGATCATCTTGTTCCATTGCTCAAAAAAGGCTAGGAAATTATAGACCGGTAAGTTTGACGTCAGTTGTAACTAAATTATTGGAAGGAGTACTAAGAGATAGGATCTACAAATATTTGGGTGCACACAGACTTATTAAGGAGAGTCAACATGGTAGGTCATATTTAACCCAATCTATTAGAGTTTTTGTGAGGTTACAGAAAAGTGGATGTTATCTACGTGGACTTCAGTAAGGCCTTTGACAAGATATCGCGTGGGAGGTTACTTAGGAAGGTAATATAAACCACAGTATTTATGTGGCTGGGTCCAGTTCAGTTTCTGGTCAATGGTAACCCCCCCCCCTCCCCTCGATGTTGATAGTGAGGGGATTCAATGATGGCAACCCCCAGGATGTTGATATTGTGGGGTGTGGGAAGGCATTCAGTGATGGTAACAACCAGGATGTTGATAGTTGGAGGGGGGAATTCAGTGATGGTAACCCCCCACCCCGGATGTTGATAGTGAGGGAATTCAGTGATGGTTAACACCCTGGGACGCTGATACTGAGGGGGAATTCAGTGATGGTAACCGGTGTTGTTTGGGGGGGGGTTGTGTGGTGCCAGGACGTTGATAGTGAGGGGACTCAGCAAAGATAACCCCCAGGCTGTTGATAGCGAGGGAATTCAGCAATAGTAATCCCCAGAATGTTGATATCAAGCGATGGAGCAGGCTCAAGGCTTCAAGTAGTTTACTCCCAGCTCCCTTTGGAACCCTGTCTATATTGGAATACAGCAAACAACAACGCAGAGTCACTGAGCAGAGACTGAAAGCCAAGTTCAGTGCAAATGAGAACGGCCTCCAACAGCATCTCGGGTTCACGTCACTATCTGAAAACCCAATGACGTGCCTGCATTTGCAAAATCTCACTGGAGCAGTGCTCCAAAGCACTGCTTTGCTATCAAATAAACCTGGTGGATTTTAACATGCTGTTGTGAGACTTCTTCTTGGAGTGGGTCCAAAGGATGCCCACAAAAACAGGGGAATGAAAAGGTTGAGCTGAGAGGAGCATTTCAGGACTCTCAGTCTGTGTTTGATGGAGGTCAGAAGGATGGGGGTGGGGGTAATCTGATTGAAACTTATCAAGGAAAATGATAGGCAGAGAAATCAACGGCCAGGATCAGATTAGGACCGAGTTTTAAAAAAAAGATTGTAGGGAAAGAGGAAATGAAATGTTAAAATTATACACCTTAAAGTTTCACTGGACTTCAAATAGGGGTAGAATTGTCAAGGTGGTTAATGGTGTACTTGATTGAGACCAGAGTCCTGAATCTCAATCTCAATAAAGGGAACTGTGACAGTACAAGGCACGAGTTGGCCATGATGGTCTGGGAAACATTACTGAAAGACAGTGGACAGGTGATGGCAGGCTTTTAAAGAACGAATAGGTGAACTCCAGGTGTTTATTTCTGTTTGGCGCAACAGCAAGAAGGGAATATGGCCAATCCATGGCTCACAAGGGAAATTAGGGATAGCATCAGATTCAAGGACAAAGCATACAAATTGGCAAGAAAAAAAAAAAGGCATGAGGATTGGGAACAGTTTAAAGGACCAAGGGATTGATTAAGGAGGGAAAATGGAAAGGAAGATAGTGTGGAACATAAAAACTGACTATAAAAATTTCCATAGATACGTGAAAAGGATCGACAAGAGCGAGCGTAGACCTCTTACATTCAGAAACAGAATTCATAACGGGGAATAAAGAAATGGCCGGAGTACCGTGTGCAGTTTTGGTTGCCGCATTCGAGGAAGGATATATTGGCCTTGGAGGGGGTGCAGAGAAGGTTTACTAGGTTGATACCAGAGATGAGGGCATTGGATTACGAGGAGAGGCTGAATAGGTTTGTACTCTGCGGAGTTTAGAAAGCTGAGAGGTGATCTTATAGAGATGTATAAGATAATGAAGGGGATGGATAGGATAGAGGTTGAGAGACTCTTCCCGCTTAGCAAAGATAGCAGGACTAGAGGGCACAGCCCTAACGTTAGGGGAGGGCGGTTCAGATCAGAGTTGCGGAGGGGTTTCTTCACGCAAAGGGTGGTGAATCTTTGGAATTCTCTGCCTGATGAGGTGGTGGGGGCTTCCTCGCTGAATATGTGGATAGGTTTTAAATTGACAAGGGAATTAAGGGTTATGGGGAGAAAGCAGGAAAGTGGTACTGAACCACTACAGATCAGCCATGATCTTACTGAATGGCGGGGCAGTCTTGAGGGGCTGGATGGCCTACTACTGCTCCTATTTCTTATTATACAGGAACAGAGGCCATTCAGCCCTTCCCTGAGCCTGTTACACAGGAACATGCCAGTTAGCCCTTTCCCCACCCTATTATACAGCAATAGGATGCGGTTCGACCCCCTCCTGGAATCTATTACACAGGAACAAACCATTCAGCTCCCTCCTTGAGGGAGAATCTCTGATAATTAGATCATAGCTGATCTGTATTATTCATTTTAGCAAGGCTAACATTAACACTGCAATGAAAACCCTGTTGTCGCCTGCACTCCAATGCCTGTTCTGGTACGCTGAGGGAGAATTTAGCACCTACCCATCCAGTCTTTTGAACTGTGGAAGGAAACTGGAGCACCTGGGAGAAACCCACACAGACACAGGGAAAATATGCCAATTCCACAGACAGTGACTCAAGCCGAGAATTGAACCAGGGTCACTAGGTGCTGTGAGGCAGCAATGCTAACTACGTGATTAATTGCTTAATTTACCACTTATCCTTTGTTGTTCAGCAACCACATCACTCGTCTCTTCGTCAAAATGATATAAAATGAAGAGTGGAGGCCCTCAGCACTAATCGCTGTGGCACACCCCTCATCACACCCTGGCAACCAGAAAATGCCCCATTTATGCCCACTCATGTTTCCTCCATAGGAACATCTGGAACTGGGAGGCACAAACTTAAGCGTTGAAACACGGCACTCTTCCCCATTCAGGTCAAAACAATACAAAACACAGGCCCCAATACTACACAAGGGCCACAATGAATCATTACCACACAGGATAGCATTCAGCCTACTATGTCCGCACTGGCTCTCTAAACAAATAATACGCTCAGGGCCAGTCTCGCTGCACTTTTTGGATAAGTCCAATTCTCTCCTGAAAGACACGATTGAAGCTCGCTCTCTCTCCCCCCTCCTCTCTGGAATCACAAACCAGACACGAACCACTCGCTGGACAAAAACATTTTTTCTGGTGGTGCCTTGCTTCTTTTGCCAGCTGCTTTCAATCTGTACATCCCCATTCTCGTTTATCCCTCCTAGCTCATATACGCAGTGAGCCAAGCTGAGGATACTGTGCGTCGACCACGCTCTTGACCTGCCCCTTTACCATCTCTGATGAGCTGTGCGCAGCTATAAGCAGGTCGCAGGAAGGAGACACGTGACAAGTCAGTTAAGAAAATGTAGGAGTTTATTTTGAGAATCTTGTCCCCCCACCAGCCCTCCCATCCCCACACAGCCCTCCCCAACCCTTAACATTTCACATCGAGAGAGAGAGAGAGAGAGAGAGAGCACGAGGAAATAAACTCTGGAACTGCCCCAGGGCTTGTGAGAGCAAGCTCTAAATTAAAAGGCAATATATTGAAGTATGGCTGCTGCATGATTGGGGAAGTTATATGCAGGAGTGAATCCAACACCCCCCCTCCCTCCTCCCTGACGTCAGTTAAACGGGACAGGAACCCGGCACGTGCAGGAGATCAGTGATGTATAGCAAAGTGCGGGCAGCTCGGAGGGTGGGGGGATAACCGCTGCACTAGTAGCCCACCATCTGGCAGTGATCAATAGCCCCCTTCACTGTCCATCTTCTGCAAAACAGAGGTGTGTTCGCCAGGCTTACGATTCAAGGTGGTGGGGGGAGTGTAGACATGAACCACTCCCGCCCTCACTTTATCCCTCCGCAGCACTGTGTTCCACCTGAGGCGATAGCAAGCGGGCGGTAAAGCAACTTGAGGTGGGAGAAAGATGAGAGCAAGGCAACAAAAACGCCACTCTGCTGCATAACGCTCACCGTGACGGGCAAAACGAAACAAAAAAAAAGTTCACATCATTTCACAGAAGAATTAGAAAACAACAAAAAAAAAAAAATCACACTGCTGAGAAAACGAGTCACCAGATGAGAAGAGTGCTGACCACGAGTTATCGACAGAGTTAACCAAGACCAGGCAAGTCCTCGTGGAAACAGTTCCAAAGTGATTGTAGTATCACAAAACACCGCCGCCTCTTCAGCAACATCTGATCTCTTGTCCATCTCTCTCTCTCTCTCCTCTTACGATGCCGACCCCCATCACCTCCACCCAGGAAACAGGATGGGGGCGGCCAGTCCAGCTTTGCACAGGCGACGCCGATTCAGTATCCTCGCTGGCGTGCATCCAAAGGCAGGCTCACGCACACGGGGAGGGGCTGGAGGCATTGGCCAGCTTCAGAAAGGTTTGTGTAAATCTTGCAGAGATGGGTGAGCATATTGGGGAGGGGTGGGGGATGGCACGGTGGGTGTAGGTATAAGTGTGAGTTGGAGACGAGCATTCAACCCAAAGCACCCTCCCGCACCCTCCTCACCATTGCAAAGGAACAGGCGCCAAACCAGTCATGGCTCAAATTAAACAGAAAAATCCAACTTGCTACTGTTCATTCTTTCCGCTAGTAATATCAATCAAAAAAACTGAACCCCCCCCCCCCCAACAGCAGATTGAAACTTCATTCAGACGCAGAGAGAAGGGCACATTTACAAAACAGAGGGGGAGACAGAGAGAGAGAGAGAGAGAGAAAGAGAAGGCGCATGGCTTTAATACTGCTTTTCTAGGCCCAAACTTCTCTACAACCACTGCCTTTAATCGACAAGAGGCAGTTGCTTCAATCTCAACGAGGTGCAAAGGCTGCTCACACTAGCATTTCTTTTAAACGTCTCGTGTTTCTAAAAAAAATCTTTATTATTTAAAAGTGTGCCCTGGCAAGCTCAGTGGTGGGGGGAGAAGGAGGGGGAGGAGGAGGTGGGGCAGTCGTTGTCTCCCCCACAACCACCCCCTCCCCCCCCCGCCCCCCCCATGACCCTGGCTCCCTCTAGAGTGAACTCCTTTCTCTTATCTGAACATGGTCCGAGGGTACGGATAACTCAGGTAAGGGTCTTTTAGGTCTGGGGGGGTGGAGGGGGAGGGGCCGGGGGCATTGCAAAGGGCGGCATCCCGGGCACGCCCATCCCCATCATTACAAAGTTGGACGGGTCCATGGGGGGCGGAGGTGGCGGGGCGTACATTATGCCGGCCGTGCCGGGCGGGGGAGGGGGCGGTGGGGGCGGCGCCCCGGGGGGGAGGGGAGGCTGGACCCCAGGGGGAGGGGGAACCATAGAAGGGGCGGCAGGCATTGGCGGGGGAGGGGCTGCGCTGGAGGCGGGCGTGGGCTGCACCTGGGGCTGCTGCTGCTGCTGCTGCTGCGGCGGCGGCTGCTGTGGCTGCTGCCATGGAGGAACGCTCGCTGTAGAAGTCGTCGTGGTGCTGCTGGTATCTGAAAGAGCAAAAAAACGAGAGAGAGAGGCACAGAGGCAGTCACTTGGAAAGTGAGCGCAAAGCACAAACTGGGAACTCAGCTCCAGGCCAGGCCGGTTACTCAGGCAGTTAGACCCACTTCTGGGCAGGCAGTACACTGACAGAGCCAATCTCTGTCCCGTCAGCAAGGCTGCCTGCCTCCCCGTGGCTGCAGGGTGGCACAGTGCAGAATCCAGGCACTTCGAATTGGGAAGGTGACTAATCAATCACAAGTCAGTGATCAAGATCCATCAAAACGAGCGCAAGCAGAAGGGGATGGTCCCAGAGGGGGCATGAGGCAGAGCGGGGTGGAAGGGCGCAAGACTGGGGGGTTGTGTATGTGTGTGTGTGTTTGTAAGAGAGAGAGAGAGAGAGAGATGGCACATAGGAAGGAGACAGCACAGTGGAAGGAGGCAGAGAGAGGACATGAGGGGGAGGGACACCAAGAGACAACGTGGGCAGGGGTCCAGCGGGGGCACGAGGGAGGGGGAAGCCAAGAGACTGGGGGCTAATGTGAGAAAGAGATGTCACAAGGGAAGGAGGCAGAGAAAGAATGTGGGCTAGAGGTGGGAGGCAGAAAGAGGACACAAGAGAGGGGAAGGGACAGGAGGCCAAGAGAGAGCGCGGGTGGGGGCCGAGAGGGGAGATTGAGGAGTCACACGTGTGAGAGATTGATGGCACACGGGAAGGGAGAGCAGGGTGGAGGGGAGTAGAGAAAGGAAAGACTTGAGATTGAAAAGCACCAATAATACATTTTTGAAGACAGGTCACTGCCCATTAACCAGCATTTACTGAAAGCTTTCCAAAAAAACAACAAACAAAGTTGAGAAATGCATCCTTACTCACTCTGTTGCCAGGGTAAGGGTGCACTGGAGGCCATGCTGCTGCTGGGAGGTGGAGGTGGTGCTTGTTGCTGGGCTTGTTGCTGTTGCCAGGGTGGAATGGGGCCAGTGGGTGGGGGAGGAGGCTGGCTAGCTGGAGGTGGGGGTGGAGGAGGCATCATACCCATCGGGTGGGGCATCATGTCTGTCATATAAACACAAGGCAGTCAGTCAGATTCACCGCAAGAATCGCTCACACGTACAAACCCAGACCCCGCGGCCTGCCCTCTGCAGTCAGTACAAACAAACCCTATAATCAGGATTAAACTGCACAAAGTGGCCAACCACCCACCCCTCCCCGTAATTCACCTCGAGCACTCCCCCCAGGAGCGAGTCCCACATTCTCCCCCACTCCACCATGGGAGCGGAGCGAGTCCTACATTCTCCCCCCCCCTTTCCCCCCGAGGGACCGAGTCCTGCATTCTCCCCCATTCCACCAAGGGAGAGGAGCGAGTCCTACATTCTCCCTCCATCTTACCCCACCGAGGGACCGAGTCCCACATTCTCCCCTACTCCACCGTGAGAGCAAGTCCCACGTTCTCTCCACTCTCTGGATAAAGACGTTTCTCCTGAATTACCCATTGGGTCTATCAGTCATTATCTAATATTGATGGCCCCCTAGTTCTGGTCTCTCCCCAAGTAGAAAGATCTTCCCCACATCGCCCCTATCCAAACCCCCTTCTGACACTACCCTCCCACAATTAAAATCTGTGCTGCGTCCTCCAAGCTGGAGTTTTTCCACCACTGTTCTCCACTGCACTCTGCCCTGGGTTCATATCTCAACTGAAAGGCCACCTATCACAGGGAGATGGATAAACAGCAGCTGCAACCACACCTAGCCTAATAGAAGCTCCAGATGTAAGAGGAAGGAACATTTCAGACAGCAAAGCCTTTCCTGCGTGTGCCTCCTATATAGTACTCCCCACCACCCCCCTCCCCGTGCCTTACAAACGCAGTCCCTCACTTACTCATAGGTGGGTGCACGGGCGGGTGGCCCTGGTTCATCGGGGGTGGCGGTGGCTGCATCCAAGGTGGGGGTGGCCCGTTGGGATTGGGCGGGATGGGGTGCCCACTCATGTTGGCCATGGGTGGGGGGAAGCCTGGATGCGGCCCACCCGGACCACCGTGTATCCCGTGGTATGGCCGATTGGTATCCGAGGGCCCCGAACTCATCCACGGGGGCCGGTTCTGTGGGGAGAAAGAACAAGTTAAAGTTCATGATGTGACAGAGGATGAGCTTTGCCGGAGTGAGAGTGCTCACATGTCATAATCTCCCACACGCCTCTCCAGGCAGAACTCACCCCCTCCCCATAGTCAGAGGTCTCTCACCCCCTGCCTTCCTCACAGTCAGAGGTCTCTCCCTCACTTCCCCTCTCACAGTCAGACATCTCTCAATTCCCCCCCCTCATTTCCACAGTCAGAGATTCCCCCGCTAAACAGAGACCTTATTTTGTCTCCCCACCCCCGCCTCCACACCCACACACAGGTATCTCACTCTCTCTCCCCACATCCAGTAAGTCAGTGTCTCACTCCACTCACCCCTTCACCCCCCTCCCCCCCAGTCAGAGTTCGCACTCTCACACACGCTATCACAAAGGAACAGGGAAATGGGGACCACCACGCGTCGACCCCCTCACTGACCGGGAGCTGTTGCTGGCTGCTGGCAGGTCCAGTGGTCCGTGGGATGGTCTGCTGCGTGGAGCTTGGGTGGGCCGAGGAAGATGATGCTGGCACCGGTGCCTCCCCCAGCTCGGCCATCAGCGACAGGTACTCCTTGTCCATCCGTGCCTTGTCTTGAGCTGACTGCGGATCTCCCGGCCTGTTGAACGAGGCCCCACTGCAAGGGGTGAGCCATGCAGCAGGGAGAGAGAAGGATAAATGACCGGTGATCGCAGCTCGTTGCGATTCTCCGCTCAGGCAAGCTCAATAGCTGCAGCAGGCCCTCACACACAGATCTACCCACCCATCATGACACAGAACTCACAGTGACAGTGCGACTGAGGGCCACAGCAATTCAGAGTTCGATTCACCACAACTGCTAATGAACAGCGGGCATGGGTTCAAAGCATTGAGACACTGACCTGGCAAATTTGCAGTCAGATGCAATGTGCCCAGCTCCTCCACACTTGGTACACAGCGTCGTGTTGGTAATGCTCCGTGGCTCTGTGCTCTGCCAGGGTCTCAGTATCCTGCGTGGGAAAAGACAAATTGTCAGAACATTTCCCCTTTCCAGAAGCTTCAAGCAAGCCTGCACTCTATGCGTGCACAATTAGACCACTCGGCTCATCGAGTCTACCCAGCCATTCAATCGTGGCTGATAGCTCATCCCCATAACCCCTGATTCCTTGATTAATCAAGTATCACCTATGTCTGAACGGCGAAGCAGACACGATGGGCCATATGGTCTAATTCTGCTCTATTTCTTATGGCAGCAGAGAATCATCGTGCAAGGAACTGTCATTCGGTTCACTGAGTCTGCACCAACCATTATCCCAGCCTGGTCCTATCCCCATAACATCAAGCAATTTACCCCAGCTCGTCCTCCTGACACTAAGGGGCAATTTAGCATGGCCAATCCACCTAACCTACACACCTTTGGACAGTGAGGGGAAACCGCAGTACCCGTAGGAAACTCACGCAGACAAAGGGAGAACGTGCAGACTCCACACAAACAGTGACCTGAGCCGGGAATCAAACCCAGGTCCCTGGTGCTGTGAGGCAGCAGCGCTAACCCACCATGTCGCATCATTTCACCAGTGACACCGTGCAGCTGTCTCGTTCTGAACGGAGCCTGGGTCAGTTATAACCCTTGTTAAAACCATACACAAACCACTAACATTCCTGATTAGCAATTGTCTGAAATAGCCACGGGATATGGGAAGTAAGCATATATCGGCGGGAGTTTGCTGTGCGCAGCCTGGTTGCTGTATTTCCTAAAGTGGTGACTATGTTTCCAAAATGTGTCTCGCTATCTATGCCGGAATGTGCAGAGTAGCTCACCGTCCACAGCTGAGTGGCTGAATCGGCGAATTATTCCAGCTCTTTGCACAGATTGTTATGTACTGCTTGTCAATACCCCACCATTCTTTGTTCTTGCGCTCCAATCCTCCAAGGGAACACTGGCAGCACGGGAGGAGAAACGTCAGCTGATGGGTTCCTGGATATCGGACACGCGAGGGCACTGAGAACTTACCTGTTGTCATCCTCTCGCAGAGTGCCATTGAGGCGAGCCAGTTCTCTCAACTGCATCTTCCGCAGGTCGTTCTGATCCTCGGGAGTTTCAATGCCCTGTTTGAGGATTCCGCGGATCTGCAGGAGGGAAAAAACAAGTGCTCTAAGTCCGACCAGCACTGTCTCCTCTCCGGTTCTCTGCCATTGCACATTAGCAGGACTGAACCAGGATAGCAGGAACATTCTCAGAGAATCCCCATAGTGCAGGAAGGCACTCAGCCATCAAGCCTACACTGACAACAATCTCACCCTACCCCCATAACCTACATACTTACCCTGATTTCCATGACACTAAGGGACAATTTAGCACGGCCAATCCACATAATTTGCAGATCTTGGACAGACCATGACCAATCCACCTAACCCACACAGCTTTCAGATTACGGGAGGAAACCGGAGCCCCTAGAGGAAATCCAAACAGGCACAAGGAAAACCTTCAGACTCCGCACATGACCCAATCTGGGAATTGAACCTGGGTCCCTGGCGAAACAGCAATGCTAACCACTGTGCTGCTCGGAGAAGTTCCTCCAGCCACCTGGCTTACGGGTGTCTCGGAATTCCACCTCCCAGCCTGTTTCACTCCTGTTTGAAACAAAGCCACATAGTCGGCCATTGTTGCCTTTAACATTCCTTTCAATCTGATTAAAGCTTATATCATGGTCAGGTAAAGGTTTAAAACTCTGTACGCTTCACACACGAGCAAGAGTGGAGATCGAATCAGACTGTCTAGAACAGGGGATTGAGTCTCAAAATAAGGAATTGGTCAGTAGAACTGAACTGAAGAGGAATTTCACTTAGAGGGTAGTGAATCTTGGAATTCTCCATCCCGGAGAGTGGGAAGGCTGAGTTATCAACTATTGAAATCAGTAAGAGTTCTACATAATAAAAACATTAAGGGACATGGGGACAGTGCAGGAAAACGGTGTTGGAACAGAAAATCAATCACCATCTTGTGATGTCGGAATGGGCTCAAAGGGCTGAAGTTTCTCCTGCTGTTCATGTTTCTGTTATTTAAAAGGACAAACAGGCTGGGAATTGACCACAGCCCCAGCAAGACGAGTTGGAGAAGGGACTGAATATTACCCAGTGACTCATGCGGGAGAGAGAACGAACTCCTGTTAAGACACGGACTGTGTACGCACACACAAACGCACCTAATTTCAGCAGAGATGAATTACCTGTTCCACTGCCTTCTTCACATTCTCCATGGTGTTTGCCGTGACCAGTGCGTGTAGTGGCTCATCCTCCCCTGGAAGCATCTGGCCGTCCTTACGGCCCACCTTCCCCTCCTTCACTGAGCCTTTGCCACGGATCATGATTTTGGCATTGCATTCTTTCTCAATGTTCTTCAGCGTGTTGCCTCTAAGGAAGAGAAGGAGAGAACATGACCGCAAAAGGACTGCTTGTATCCCAACTTAATGCCTTCGCTTCTGCCCAAAGAACGTTTCCACAGTCAGGGAAACCAGTGGAGAGAAAAATTCAGGACAAAAGATTCCAGTCCGTTGTTGTGAAACACTCTGCACCTTTCCACAGACACGAGGCTCATCCTGTAGTCTCCCCATGCCTTCCCCAGCACCATCACCTCACAACACTCGTCTGTCCGTCAGCGACCACTTCTTTACCACACACGTCCCTTCCAGAGTTCCAACCCCGCCCAACACACACAACCCAGCCTCCCCAAACATACCCCCTACCCCCCCAACTCACGCACGTACCTGACCGACCCCCACACACTTCTGACACCCCCCCCCGACACCCCTGACCCAACCCCCCCATTCTCACACCCCTGACCCACACCCCTGCCCCCGCACACACCCGACCCATGCCCGTCCCTACATCCACACAAAACCACGCACTGACCCCCTCCCCCACACAAATGACTGGAGCCTGCCTCTTTTACCTGGGTCCGATCAGGAGCCCGACAAAGTTTATCTCTGGGTATTCATCCTGCGGAATCATCACTTTGTCACTCACACGCGTAGCTGTGGCCTGTACAGAAGGGATGGAAGGTTAACAGCCTGTCTGTCAGAGCAGCGAATAAAGAATTAATGACAGCGTCTCTTCGCAAGCCACAACGTGGTTGGCGCAGAAGACAAGGATCAGCAGCACATCAGCCGAAAACTACCCCGCGGCTCCTGCTCCAGGTCTCCCGGCTCAGAGTTACCCAGGGTCCCCGACATTTCATCACATACCAAACCCAGCCCTTGTTTTAAAAAGCAATTAGCTGGATGCACCATCCTGCTCTCCCTGACAACATAAGTGGCTACTGCAATCCGATCAATTTCACACTTCTCCCAGGAATATATTGGGTTTTCAATCGGGGATTCATCTTCACTGCCCTGTGCAGCCTCATGCTCAGCACCATATAGAGGCAACTGAGATCTTCACTGCTAAGCCTCCTGCTGTTATTACAGATTATAAAGGTTTACAGTGTGGAAACAGGCCTTTGGCCCAACTTGCCCACACCACTCTTTTTTTTTTAAAAATCCCAAAGATAGTCCCAGTTGCCTGCATTTGGCCCATATCCTCTATACCATCTTCCCCATGTAACTAATGCTTTTTAAAAGACAAAAATTGCACCCACCTTTACTATTGCCTCTGGCACTTGTTCCACTCACCACCCGTGTGTGAAACACTGCTACGCTGGACGTTTTGTATCTCTCCCCTCTCACCTTAAACCAATGCCCTCTAGTTTTAGACTCCCCTACTTTTGGAAAAGATATTGACTATCTCTGATCTGTGCCCCTCATTATTTTACAAGACCTCTATAAGATCACCCCTCAACCTCCTACACTCCAGAAAAAAAAGTCCCAGTCTATCCAGCCGCTTGTAACTCAATCCATTTAGTCCCGGTAGCATCCTAATAAATCTTTTCCACATTCTTTCTAGTTTAATAATATCCTTTCTATAATAGGGTGACCAGAACTGTACACAACATTCCAACTGTGACCTTACCAATGTCTTGTACAACTTCAACAAGACTCCCAACTCCTGTATTCAATGTTCTGACCAATGAAACCAAGCATGCTGAATGCCTTCTTCACCACTCTGTCCACCTGTGACTCCACTTTCAAGGAAGTTTTTTGAAGTATTTAATAACGTTTGTTGACTCTATCCAAGGTGGCGGACTCCACTCATCCAACACCAACCTCAATGTAAACTATAAATCATGCGGGTAGCACTGTGCTGCTCACAGCACTAGGGATCTGGGTTCGATTCCCAGTTTTGGGTACTGTCTGTTTGGAGTTTGCACTTCTCCCTGTGTCTGCGTGGTTTTCCTCCAGTGCTCCAGTTTCCTTCCATAGTCTGAAAGAAGTGCTGGTTAGATGGATTTGCCATGCTCAATTGCCCCATAGTCTCCAAAAATGTGTGGGTTAGATGAATCGACCCTTAGTGCAGGGGGACTAGCTAGGGTAATACATGGTGCTACGAGAATAGAGCTGAGGCAAGATTGTTGACGCAGGCTCAATGGGCCAACAGCCTCCTTCTGAACTGCAGATCTTCTCTGCACCCTAACAGAACTCCACCAGCTCTTTCCCAACAAGTTGGGTCATAGTTTTTTGTTAGTAAACCACTCTGATTAATGACCTCTCCTGAACTGTGTGATTCAATCAAGCATCAGCGTCGTTTCACCTTCTAACTGAGGGTTCTTTTCCCACTGCGCCAAACACTTCCAACAACCCTTTCAAACTCTAGTCTGCTGTCAACTTCCTGACTTTCCCCAAGCTCACTTCCATTCCTTCTCAATGTCGGGAGTCAAACTTCCCAGACGCGTAACATGGCAGGGACGGGGAAGAGAGAGAGAAAAGAGAGAAACTTACTTGTAATCTGCCGGTGGCTTGAAGTCAGGGTTGAGGGCAATCATCTCCTGAATGAGATTGTGTCTCTCCTCTTCCAGCTTCTTCCGAGTTCTGAACTCGCGTGTGTTCAGCCTCTTGCCCTCACTGTTGTAGATTGGCTCGGGGGAGGGAGACCTGGCAGGAATCACAGGGCGTCACCACCACCTCACTCGTGACCCCACACACATCTCTAGCCTCTCTCTATTACAACAATTTTTTTCCTCCCCCCTTAAGAATACAAAAAAGGCACGTCTCCCTATGCTTTCCTAATTCTCTACTCACCCCCCCTCAAAATGGAGCATGTAAAGTGTTTAAGCACTGCCTACAAGACACCGAGACGAGGCAGCTGTTAGCCTGAACTGAAAGCTGTGTTTCTAGACAAGTTGATCTGGTTAACATCACAGGCTGTAGATAACAATTAAAACTCAGTGCTCACACCAGATCCACATTGTATGCCTGGAGAGATAAACTACATGAAGTAGATTTGGAATTGCACCAAGGTTATGAACAGGGAATTAATGAGACAGATTTCATTCAGGTTAATACTTACATTTATTAAAACTCGATTTGGCATTCAGCTCAACAGACTGGGACACCCCCCTCTTGTTGACTGGAACCATCTCAAAAACCCCAACGGACACTCTTTCCTAATCGTTCAAACCCACGCAGAGATGTGTGAAAGTGCTAAGGTTCGTTCACTTGAGTTCACAGGAACTGAGGTACACAGCCGTGACAGCCATATATGCCCAGCTGTGTGACAATGAATACACCAAATAGATCTAATGGTGGAATGAGTATTGCTGCCTTTTATTAGAGGGGGCCCGGACCTAGGAGTCTGATATGTTTGTGCTAACAGCAATCTCCCTTCACATCTGTGGTCTAATGAGACTGTTTCTGGTTCAGTATTTAAGGAGTACAGGCTTTTCACTCCCCCCGCCGCCCCCCACAATCTCTCAGCTCAGCGACAAGGTATACAGTTCGATGCTGCATTGTCCAAGGTTTAAACTTTCTGGGTCTGGAGGTTGCATTGTGGCCTTATTGAACCTGTTATTAAAAATAACACAATCTATACAAACTAATACAGCACAACCCAAACCATCACACCCAACTCCAAGGCTCTGCAGTGAGTACCTAAACAGCCCAGATACAGCCTCCCACTGCAAGCCATGTATTCCCCGTGCTCCAGCCTCCCAGGAGGGCCCCATGGATTCAAGGCTCATCATTCTCGATTTGTTTTTAAGGAATGGAAAATAACCTTCCCCCACCCTGGGAGCAGAGCAAACAATCTCAGCTCCAATGAAGCAGCATCCAGGTGAATAGCTAATGTTGGTCTGAGGCATCAACTGCCCAGAACATGCCTATCACTCAGTGCTGGCAAGGTTTATTCTGTCACGATGTGGCTAATGGTTCAGGAAGACTCTTTCTGACAGAAAGAGCAAACTCTGACTGAAGCCCATGTAGCTACACTAATCTTCCATGCAGCCAGGGCAGGGGGGTGTCCCAGATGGTATGAGATTGGCCCCAGTGAGGTTTTGAACAGTGTGTGAGGCAGCTGCTGATGCAGTCCCAGCAGCAAAGCAACCAACCAACCCCCATCAACCCTCCCCAGGCTCCTCTATCCTGCTCCACAGTAGTCTTTGATCTTTCAATACAGACCCAGTCACAAGAGGCAGTCTGAGTGTGTGTAAGAGAGGAGAGATTGTGTTCACGCGCCCGCAGGAGTGTGTGAGAGAGTATGTGGGAGGGAGTGAATGAGTGAGAGAATTTGAGTGTGTGTCAGTGTGAACACAATGTGCTTTCTCCCCCCCCCAAAAGGGAATTGGGATATTCGAATCTGTTCGACAATTCGGCAATAAAGGGCGTGTGCTGTTTTTTCTGTGACAACCTCATCAGGAGGCAAGACAAATGGTTAGATGCATTGATTTCACCTCTCGCTAGCAGCTTAGAATTCTACCAGCAGTAACGTTAGACCTGCACAGAACTCATTATAAATACTAGAACAGAGGAAAAAATTTCTGCTGACTGGTACATGCTTCGTACTGAGAGGTTAAAAGGGGTTATTCAAAGACACTGAATGGCCTTTTCCCGCTTCTCCAGGCACCGACTGAAGGAGGCAACCTGTTCTTCCTGGACTTATTCAACTAGTTTTGCTACTTCTCAAGGCGGTTTCTGTGCTAGAGAGACATGTTAAGGCTTGCTAAAAGCAGTCCCAGACTGCTTCACTTCCCCTCTCCCTTTTACCCTTGTACATATGAGTAATGAAAAAAAAGTGTGGTCAGGATAAGTATATCGTCTTTCCAAACCATGCATTACAAGGCTTGGATCCCATACGCCGCACCTGTAAACTCTGCTATTAGTTTAGGCTAAATATAAATTTGTGAAGGAGTGAACAAAGGGGAATTTTCATTAAAAAAAAGGGTGTAAGGGGGGGGGGGGATTGATTTATATGTCAATAAATGTACCATTAAACATTTAAATCTCAAACACAGGTCTCGGCATTGCTAGGGTTGCAACAAGTGGTCGCCGTGGTGCGACTGAAATTTGACACGCTGAGGTAACTGACTAATTTGCTCCAAGACTCCTTCCAAATCGATTTTATTCTGAGTTACCCTAAAAGATGCTCCTGTTGTCAAATGGAATCCAATTGACCGGAAGAAAACGTCACGGGTTGTGGGCGACATCGTTGCAACCCCAAGAAGCCGAGGTACCTTTCTCAGTCACTTACTAGTTAACAAGTCGAGTGCCGTAAGCTGAAGCTCTGGACAAGTGCCATCTCAGGCCAAACTTGTACAGCTTCAGCCAACGGAATCCAAATTTATCTTCACGTTTAATAAAAATAATATATATATTAAGAGACTAGCAAAGAACTAAATGCTCACAGGTAGAATTGTTATCAAGTCTGCCCTGTGTTGGGAACAGCTAACAGAAAATAACTGGTCCTGCAGCCAGCCAATTCAGATCCACTTTCAATCTCCACAAAGCCCCCCCCCCCCACCCCAATCTACCCAGAGTTCATTGCCCTCTTCCTGCTGCGGGCAGCCACAATCAAATAGCAACCCCCAAACAAAGAGTGTTATCTAAGATGATGTTACTGAAATATCAAGGGGGGTGAACTGCAAAGTGTCTAGCCTGCCTTGAGGGGATCAGGCGATCTTGTGAATGGAGACTAATTTCCTCCCTGAAAATGCTACTGAAGGTGCCCACTCTCCCAGGAGGCAGGGGAAGAAACAGGTGTGCAGGTACTAGCTATCCCACCTCCACCTCATCCAAATGGTTGTGCATTGACAGGAGGTTTCATTCTCCACCCACAATCAGATGATGATTACCCCTCTGCTTCCAACCTCCCAGCCACTGATTTGCTGAAATCCACCTCTCGGTTTGGACATCAGCTGTGTTTGCCTGAGACTAGGGAGTGAGATCTGGGTACGTTCGCGGGGAAGCTGCTGTTGACACTTGTGGCTGAGTTAACCCTTTAGAAGGCTTCAATAGTTCATTTGCGAGGGGACAACTTGCGCTGATACTCCACACGATTGAACAGCACGATACGGCAGAGGGATTGATGTGTCCCAGAGAGTGAATGATCCTACAGATCAGCCACTGGCTGAGGCGGAGTCCTCACTGAATGTTTCTTATTTCACTTAAATTCGAAAATAGTATTTGGCTTAGAAAGCAAGCTCAAGAGAAGACTAGCCCAAGAAAGGCCATGACAGGCAAACTTTGCCCAGCTGTGAGCATTAGATGTAGACTTCCTACCACAGCAGCTTCTGCCCTTTCCCCGTGGGGTAGGACGCCTCAAATCCCCCCTCCCCCTCAGTGTAACCAAACAGGCACCAGAGTATGGCAATTGGGGGTTGTTCCACAGTAGCTTCATTGCAGGGTTAACGCAAGCCTACCCATGACACTAACCTCTGTCCAAAGGAAGTAAAAGCTTAAGGAGACTTCCCGGGCCATATCATGGCAGGCAAAGCACTCAGCAATCCAGAAACTTTACCTTTGACATCGAGGAAGAAACCCCACAGGAATCTATCCCTAGCCCAGCGTTTTATTAACTGGGACACATACACACTCATGTAACAATCTGATCTTAAGCTTCGCTCTCTCCACTCCCATTTTACCGATAGCTGGGCTGACAGGACCAGTGGATGTGGTGAACAATTGCAGCATTATTGACTGACTGTTGGTGGGCATGCAAGAAAGGGAAGTCAGAACAAGAAAGCAGGCTTTGGTTTCTTTTTTCTCCTCATCAACACAAACAAATTAAAACCTCTTGTTACTCATTAAATATTTATTTAACAGTTTAACCACTATCCAAGGACAGCTGTGGTCACCTCCTATTACTGGGGGGACAAAAAGAGGAAAGCAAATTAAGAGAGGGCAGAGAGGAAATAAACTTTTGATAACCCCAAACCAGCAGCAGAAATTGTCCAAACTACAATGGGCTGATGCCTCTGTTTAATGACAAATAAAATGTTAAAAGCAGCAAATGGGAGCACAAAATAAATGTTATTACATCAACTGTTTCAGAAAAATTCCAAAGAAAATCACCAGCCACCATGCAGCAATGTGGAATACGAGCTTTATGAAACACACAGAGGCACCTCCAGACTCAATTAAAATGAGCAGCGTTGCGTGAGAGGGAGGAAGCACAGGATCAGACACATTCAGAGGGATAGAGGCAATGTAGCACCGAGCGAGCCAATTCTCAGGCAAGTGAGTAGGGACACTGAACTGCTGTGTCCCAGTCAGCAGGCGCTTGCAATGGAAAGGTAGGGAGGCAGGACATACTGTGTGACTTTTAAACTGACAAAATTAAACTAACCGGAACGAATCTGCGACAGAGGGGTATCCCCGGTTCCGAATTCTCCAAAGAACGCAAACTTAAACCACCCCAAGGGAAAACATAGGTTTAATCTCTTCTCCAAAGCAGTGTCACACTGGCCACCATGCGAGGTGCGTGAATGCGCGAGTGTGTGTACGTGTTTGCACGCGTGCGCACATGTGCATATAGCAATTACCTAACGGAGAGGGAGGGACTGAAAAAGGAAAACAGGTCTCAGAAGTACCTGAGGAGTTGAAATTAGAACTAAGGTTCCCAGGCGCGCGAGACAATTGCCTATCAGAAAAAGAAAACTGATGACAAGAGAACTTGGGAAGTTGAAATTAGGACTTGGAGTTCAGACAGCAAAAGCCTGCAAGGAGCGGAGAGAACAAAGGTGCAGTGAGAGATATGGACCCTCGCCGGCCGTGCTACGAACCCGGGCCTGCCAGGCGGACATAGGGGACAAAGCAAGGACACCGGGCTCCCCAATGTAAAAGTACTTGGTGCCTGTCATCTCGGCGAAGCAGCAGGATCCCCGTTGACCGCGGCAGCTGACATGCCAGCAGGGGATAGAGTGTGGCATTCAGAGGGTTTGCAATTTATCCATTATTAACTGCCTGAGCTAGCCTGCTTCTTGAAAGGAAAATGAAACAAAAAAAAAGGCTATGAACTGAGACCACAGCTGTCCCTTGAGCCCCCCCCACGCTTCATGTATCTTTTTTTAAAAAATTTAAAAATCAAATCATTAAAACCTTTTAAGCTCAAAAGAGAATAAAATAAATAAATGTAAAATGGTGACCACTTCCATTCCTGTACTGAAAATTGCATTAAAGATAGAAGGATACCACAATGATGAGATTAACCAATTCCGATTTAAAACAAACCACATCACACATTTCTTATGCGATGACACCAAGTATTGAAAAGGAAAATTGTTACTGTCAGCTGTTTTAAAACTTTCCCAACCTGTCCTCAGGGTTTGGGGGGATACCAAGGTCTCCAGTACGTAGTTTGCGGGTCAGGTCTTCGATCTGGAGTTGCACTGGAAGAAACCAGGTTAGGAAAAAAAAGGACGGAAAAGAAAAGTTACATAAATTCTCAAATCGTTATCAGAATACAGCACGGAGCTTTGGAGGCACAGTGCATTCAACGCTTCAACACACTAATTAAAAACCGCATCAACATTTTGTCAAAAACTAAAAAAAAACAAAATAACAGGATATCAGCAATGAAACTAAGAGACCAAGCTCCAACACAATCCTAATGCAGGGTAACTGTTTTAAAAACGTGCTGTGCTGAGATGTCAAAAAACAAAACAGGTCTTACAGCTAGAAAACATTCATATTAGGGCTGCCACAATATCAATATAGTGTTGTTAGAAAGTATAAAATGTGACTTTTCGTCATCAGCTTGCTGCAGCTTCAGGGCTGGAAGGACCACCTTTCGCCTGGTTAAATTTGGCCCCCTGGGAAGGGACTGGCTAAATTTGGCACTCCGGACTTTCCGCCAGGGTTAAAGAAAGCAAACGAAGGCCCGTCACTTAAAGACCAATCTAGTTTTCACCCGCAAAGGGCTCCGCGATAGGTACCTGTCCCAACACCTCAGCCGGAGAGAGCTGCCCTCACAGAGGAGACAGCAATCTCGGCGACGCGGCACATTTAATCCTGATTCGAACTTAATGCACTCGGCGGCGGCGGCAATGGGGCAAAGCGAATTCATTGTGGGCCCACCGGGTCAGGATTCACTAGGTTGCTATTGACACTTCCAGCCCTGGTTGCCAACCACACCTGCACATTCAAACCCTTTCAGAAGGTCTCAGATTTCGGTTTGAATGCTTTGGTGCAGGTGCAAGCTGCCAATTTTAACTGAACGCTCCAGATATTGAAAGCTGGCAGTCATGCATGGTGACGAGACAAACCTTAGAAAGACTACAGGGAGAAGAGAGGTGGCTTCTCTCCAGCAGGGAAAGGAAACCCAATCAGTCAATTCAACCTCTTCAGACATTCAAGAAACACTGCCGTTGCAGTTTTACTTGAAAAACAAGGTTACTCGCAGCTTCAGATCTCAGAATCCAGAGTCAGAGAGCAAACATCAGTTATTCATCTGTGTCAAGTTAACTTCATATAAATTCACCAATCCATCACAACTGTGCCTGGGCACTGTACACAACAGCTGCACAAGACATCACCCCCACCCCCCGCCATGCCCCCCATTTCAATCTGTTCTTTCATTCACCGTGTCGACGTGCAGAGCAATGCTTCAGAACGCACTAATTAGGGATGGAGACAGAAAAATCCCTTGCTGTGTCGCACACCACACACAAAGGGACTGGGCTACCTGCGGGAGTTTACAAGTATGAAATAATCATGTCTAGGAAGTGAATAACATCAATTGTTAGTGCTGGGTGGACTATTTCCGCTGACACAGCGCTGTTTGGGTCTAGACTGTGCGTAACGTAAGCCTGATTTTGTTCTCTGATACTTCCTCACCCGGTCGTCCACACCAGACAGGGAGGTGACTCCCCCCTCGATGCTTCTTGCTCTTTACCAGCTGCCAAGGAGTGGCCAAAGCAGGGTATTAATTCTCATTACTCGGGCAATAGCAATTGGACAACGGGAATGAGAAAAAAGGAATAAACAGTGCATCAGCCAGGGCACCCCAAAGCGGCCAGAAGCGATAAGCACTCCACTTAGATTTCATGATCAGATAGCCAGGTCGACTAGGCATCTTATTTTCCACATGCTTCTCTCTACTGGACCAGTTTCTCTCAAAAACAGAAGCTGCAGACTGAGCAATGAATAGCAACCAGTCCAGCTGAAGCAACCATTTCCGTTCACTAGCTGATTAGTTTAAGGATTCTCTGCACAACCTTCCACGATTGCATGCTTAGCTACTGGGGTAAAGGGCTTTGGGGACACAGTGATATTGGAGAAGACCGATGACCGGTCAGAATTCACAACAAGAGCAAGGTGAGCCAGTGACTGACAGGGGCTGCCTGCTCTGACCCACTCAGCATTGACACTCCTGGAGGGTCACTCAGCAAGGGCAGACTGGTAACTGTGCTGCATGATGGGCCTAACAAAATAACCCCACACAAAAAAGTTCATCCACAAAGAGGTGGATCCAGACTCATTTTCAATCCAGGTTAATTGCTTACATTGAAAAAACTGACTGGGGAAGGGGTGGGGGTAGGATTCATCAAAAGGCAGGAGTCAGTACCTTTGGACATGGTAAGGGACAGACGTGATTCAAGCAATTAGGAATCATGCAACAACAACACGCCAAGAAACGAAACGGAATCAGGTCAACACAGTTACTGCAGCAGAATGCACTGCAAACAAGAGGCGCTCACGTTATTGTATAAACCTCTCCAAAATAATCCTCCCCCCTCACACAAACAGCTAACACCTGTTGGAAGTCTCACCCCCCCAACACAATACCAGACCCACATCAAGGATCCATCCAGGAGTGGACACAAATCCCGCCCGGGACACTAAACAAAGGCAAGGCCAATCCAGCCCCAACGTGTCTCTAGTTAAAATTCCAGGAACAGAATGGGGGAGACAGGAATTAATGAGAATAATTCTCATATTGCAAAGAACGCTGATGTGAAATGAAGGCCCTGGTGTGGAGATGCCAGCATTGGATTGTGATGGGCACAGTAAGAAGTCTCTCAATTTCAGGTTAAAGTCCAACAGGTTTATTTGGAATCACAAGGTTTCGGAGCGCTGCTCCTTTATCAGGTAAATGGAGAGGTAGGTATGACAGACAAGGCATATATAGGTATAGGTACCTGCAAAGACTCGTATTCCAACCATTATCTTGCAGTTGTGTCTGTCTAGAGATGCTGAAACCCACCTCTCCACTCACCTGATGAAGGAGCAGTGCTCTGAAAGCTTCTGATTCCAAATGAACGCTGTTGGACTTTTACCTGGTGCTGTGAAATGAGGGGAACTGGTTGGAAACTGCAATTTGGCATTGGAGTGCGAAGACTTTGGGTTTGCATCCCCCCACCCCCCCGCAGCCACACAGTTCCTGCGCCTGGGGTCCTACCGTAACATCCAGGCTGGAGAGGAGGAGGAGGAGGCGGCGGAGGCATGGCTGAAATGACGAGCTGATCAGTTCTTCAACGCAGACGCCACCTCAAGGTCACCTGCCACCACTCGACCTCAGGAAGGCAAACTCTGCTCCTGTGATTGTCACCTGGCTCACTCTTCCCTCAGCGACCAAGGGACAAAAGCGGCGCCAACAAAACACCCCTTAGTTTAAAACCGGCACTTTGACCCCATCCCATCAGTGAGAGAGATACACATCATCACTGCATCCTGAGAGTTTGAGGCTACTTTCTCTAAAACAAAAACAACCGGGGACAGGCACAAATCTAAAGCCGCACTTTTGGGTGATTTGATTTTTTTAAAAAAATTGCTCCGGCTTGCCACAGTTCGGTCGGATAAGCGAGCAGCTCGAATCGCCTCTGGCCGAGATCGCTAGTGACAACACTCTCAGGTGAACCAAACAGCGCGGCTGCACAGAATTGAGACCCCTAACAGCAACACCCTCAGTCAAACCAAACAGCACAGCTGTATGGGGATTTAGATTTGTTTTGCAAAGTTAGATTAAAATACCCTGTAAACATCTGTAAAAGCAGTAGCTAGAAGCATAAAAAAAGAGGCGGCAATGGAAGGAATCGCACCAACTAGTTATTGTGGCATCCCCAATATATGCAATAACATATACAATATTACAGCAAAAATTACACACCGCAACTTCTAACATCTTTCAGACATGAACATTTGTGGCATGTGCCTCTCTTTTAAGATGATTATTTTGCTAAAGATGTGGATTATCTACGAGAGATGGCAGACAGGCAGCAGAACCCCTCCCGATCCTTACCGATATAAGCACGCTCCTGATCCCGTGTCAATCCCGGCGGAATCACAGTCGGCATTCCCGGGATCACCGTCTTCTGATCCGAAGTTTCATTGCTCCAGCGGCTTCTCTTCCTCCTCTTCTGTCCGAAGTCATCTGTCAAAAAAGATGGGGAAAAACAAAATGGGGGGAGAGAAGCGTCAGAACATGGCAGACATGGAGCAACACACACACACAATATGACCTTCACGCCAGTCAACTAGCATGAACCAACTGCCAAGGATATTAAACTGGATTCAAAAATCATAAGATACTAAATTTCGATTATAATTTCAATCATTAGCAGCTTCAGCCAAGTTGGGTAAACGTGGTGCTTAACGGGAGTGATATAGACGGTCAGGAAAAAGGCCCTCCCTCAAACCCTGTCAGCATAAGCAACCCAAGGCGCTGCGATGCAATAATTGTTCCAACAGGCAGTAGGGAGGGAGCGTTTTCTGGATTTCTTTACAGAGGAGAATACGGGGCATGAGCAAAAGCAAAGGACCATGGCTGCTGGAATCTGAAACCAAAATGCTGGAAAATCTCAACAGCATCTGTAAGGAGACAAAAGAGCTGGTGTTTCAAGTCCAGATGACCCTTTATCAAAAGCAAAGAGGGAGATATTTATACTGCAGGGGAAGGGAATAAAAGATGAGTCATAGCTACAGAAAGAGGAAAGGCTGCTAATGGCTGTCTGCAGAGAGAATAAAGAGTGTGAATGACCACATGGTAAAGAAGCTGGAATCGGAGGGTGAGCTGTGACAGGTGAAGATTGGGAGGGTGGGGAGAAGAGAGGTAAAATTGAGAAGGGGGTGGAAGGGGAAGCAAAGGGAGATAAGTAAACGGAAAGAATGGGGGGAGAAAAAATGAAGACAATAAAGGAACAGAAGGTAGAGTAGAGTTAAAAATTAAATAGAATAGAATGAAAACAAACAGGGTGGAGGTGGGATAGAACAAATCAGCTGGAGCTGTTGAATTTGATGTTGAGGCTGTAAAGTGCCTCGCCAGAAGATGAGGTGCCTTTCCTTCCAGTTTGCATTGAGCTTCACTGGAAGATTGCAGCAGGTCCAAGGACAGACACGTGGGCACAGGGAACAGAATCGTGTGTTAAAACGGCAGGCAACGGGCCAGGGGGTGTGGAGGTGGGAGAAACCATAAGCGCTGCTCTGTAACGTGGCCTAAATACACACGTTCCTAAATTTGCCTATGTTACACAGTACAATGGTGAGACCGCAGGACATGTATGTGACCCACTACATACAGAATTAGTTTATTTATTAGCCTCACATTAACACTGCAATAAACTGTGAAAATCCCCAAATCGCCACACTCTGGCACCTGTTCCAGTACACTTGAGAGAAAATTTAGCACCTAACCAGCACGTCTTTTGGACTGTGGGAGGAAATTCGAGCACCCAGAGGAAACCCAGGCAGACACGGGGAGAATGTGCACACTCCACACAGTGACCCAAGCCGGGAATCAAACCCAAACCCGTGCCACTGTGAGGCAGCAGTGCTAACCCACTGTGACGCTCCAAATGGCACTACATCACCCACGATTGTCACCATTCAGACCCCAACTGAGGGGAAAGTGCGCCACCTGTGTGGCAGGAGGACTGTACTGTGCCGTGACATGTTTACATTGTGGGAAAGAGCAACTCTGGGAGGCCTAGGGGCAGGGGGCCAGGACTCCATGTTTACATTGAGGAACAGCAACTCCTAGAGGGAAAGTGCGCTCTTTGGTGGTGAGAGACTGGAACGCATTTACACTGGAGGAATGACAATTCCTGGAGGGGAAAGTACGCCGTCCTGGTGGTGGGAGGCCAGCACCGCACAGTGACATGTTTATATTAAAGGAACAGCAACTCCAGGAGGGGAAATGCACTCCGTGCTGATGGGAAGCCAGGACTGCACCGTGATATATTTACACTGGGGAAAGGCAACTCCAGCAGGAGAAATCTGCCATCCTGGTGATGGGACGCCAGGACTGTGCCGTGATACATTTACATTAGGGAAACAGCAACTCCAGGAGGAGAAAGTAGGTGGTGGGAGGCTAGGAGTGCGAAGTGACGTGTTTACATTAGGGGACCAGCACCACCATGCTGGCGGGAGATTGGCACCATGCCATGACAATGTTTACACTGGGGAATGGTGGCTCCAGGAGGAGAAATGTATTCCCTTATGGTGGGAGGCTGGGACTGCACGTTGACACGACCACGAGGGGAATAGTGCCTCCAGGAGGGGAAAATATGCCACCCTGGTAGCAAAAGGCTGGGGTTATGCATTGACATGTCTACATTACGGGAATGGTGACCCTAGTAGGGAAGCGTGCTCACCAGAGGCGGAAGGCTACGATGTGCCGTGACATGGGCCCCAGGGGGAGGGAGGGGGAGGGAAGAAGCGGGGTGGGGAGGTGAGGGGGGGGGGGGAATGCGCGTGGTGGGGAGGGAGTGGGGGGGAATGCGGGGGTGGGGAGGGAGGGGGGGGGAGAATGCGGGGTGGGGAGGGAGGAGGTTGGGGGGGGGAACCCAAAAAAAAAAACAAATAAAAAAAAGAAATCATTAAAAAAAAATGCTGGGTGGGGAGGGAGGGGGGGGGAATGCGGGGAGTGGGGAGGTGAGGGGGGGGAATGCGGGGCGGGGTGGGGAGGGAGGGGGGGGGAAGGAGGGGTGGGGAGGGACGGGCGGGGGGGAATGCGGTGGTGGGGAGGGAGGGGGGTGGAATGCGGGGTGGGGAGGGAGGGGGGGGGGGGAATGCGGGGTGGGGGAGGGAGCGTGGGGGGGAATATGCGGGGGTTGGAGGGGAGGGGGGGGGAATGCGGGTGGGCGGGAGGGGGGGGGAATGCGGTTGGGTGGGAGGGAGGGGGGGGGAATGCGGGGTGGGTAGGGATGGGGGGGGAAAATGCGGGGTGGGGGAGGGAGGGGGGGGGAATGCGGGGTGGGGAGGGAGGGGGGGGGAAGCGGGGTGGGGAGGGAGGGGGTGGGAATGAGGGGTGGCGGGGTGGGTGGGGAGGGAGGGGGGGGGAATGCGGGGTGTGGAGGGAGGGGGAGGGAATGCGGGGTTGGGAGGGAGGGGGGGGGGAGAATGGGGTGGGGAGGGAGGGGGGTGGGAATGCGGGTTGTGGGGAGGGAGGGGGGGGGAGGGGGGGGGAGGGGGGGAGGGGGGGGGGAATGCGGGGTGGGGAGGGAGGGGGGGGGGAATGCGGGGTGGGGAGGGGGAGGGGGGGGGGAATGCGAGGGTGGGGAGGGAGGGGGGGGAATGCGGGGGTGGGGAGGGAGGGGGGGGGGGAAGGAATGCGGGGTGGGGAGGGAGGGGGGGGGGAATGCGGGGTGGGGAGGGAGGGGGGGGGGAATGCGGGGGGACTGGGGAGGGAGGGAGGGGAGGGGGGGGGGAATGCGGGGTGGGGAGGGAGGGGGGGGGACATGGGGGTGGGGAGGGAGGGGGGGGGAATGCGGGGGTGGGAGGGAGGCGGGGGGGAATGCGGGGTGGGGGGGAGGGATGCGGGGTGGGGGGGGGGGGGAAGGATGCGGGGGGAATGCGGGGGGAGGGAGGGCGGGGGGAATGCGGGGCGGGGTGGGGAGGGAGGGGGGGGGAGGCGGGGGGGAGGGAGGGGGGGGGGAATGCGGGGGTGGGGAGGGGAGGGGGGGGAATGCGGGGGTGGGGAGGGAGGGGGGGGAATGCGGGGTGGGAGGTAGGGGGGGGAATGCGGGGTGGGGAGGGAGTCCGGGGGGGGAAATGCGGGGTGGGGAGGGGGAGTGGGGGGGAGGAATGCGGGGTGGGGAGGGGGCGGAATGCGGGGTGGGGAGGGGGAGTGGGGGGGAATGCGGGGGTGGGGAGGGGAAGTGTGGGGGGAAATGCGGGGTGGGGAAGGGAGGGGGGGGGTGGGAATGCGGGGTGGGGAGGGAGGGGGGGGGAATGCCTGGGTGTGGGGAGTGAGGGGGGGGAACGCGGCGCGGGTGGGGAGGGAGGGGGGGGGAAAATGCGGGGGGGGAGGGCAGGGTGGGGGGAATGCGGGTCGGGGATGGGAGGGGGGGGGAATGCGGGGTGGGGGAGGGAGGGGGGGGGGAATGCGGGGGGGGGGGAGTGGGGGGGAATGCGGGTGGGGAGGGAGGGAGGGGGGGGAAGCGGGGTGGGAAGGGAGGGGGGGGGGAGGGAAGCGGGGTGGGGAGGGAGGGGGGGGGAATGCGGGGGCGGAACGGGCGACTCGAGGAGGCGAATCTCGCCACCCAGTGGCGGGAGGCCCGGGACCTGATGCGACTAAACAAAATCAACACGTCGAGTCCCCCCCCCCCCCCCCCCAAACCTCCACGCGAAGTTTCGTGACTGAACGACCCGAGAGACTCGGCAACCTGCAAACAGAACGGAAGGAAAGCAATAGAAACTATCCAACCGGGGGAGGGAGATACACACGTTCCGCCGATTATTATAGCCCGAATAAGAAGTTTTAATGATTTATTGGGGGGGGGGGGGGGGGGGGTGGGACGGACACCACCTCCCCCTTCCCTTAGTCACTCACCATCACCAGCCTGACCCTCCAGCTCATGTTTGATGCCCATACCCGGCAACATCTTGCTGCCCATGGGGATGAGGTTGGCCATTTGCCCTTCGCGCACCCCCCCCCCCTTTCCTGAAAAGGAGGTTAACGGAGGTATATATTTTCACACCGCCGAATCGGATTTAACCACCCCCAACCGGTGCGGGGTATTATAAACTGAGGTAAAACGCCGCTGGTCAGCCGCGCTGGGCCCGCTCGGCGCCGAGGAGCGCCTCCCAATCCGCTCAGCATCGCCGCCACAACATGGCGGCCGCGGGGACAGAGAGCCGTTGGCGGGAAAGAGGTGGGGCTTTCTTCAAGCCCACCTCCCGTCTCCGGCTCACGTATCCTACTGGCCGGCGGCTCACGCCCATCACAGCGCCCAGACGACACCCATTGGCTGAACCGGCTACCACTCGTCCACGTCTACCGCCGATTCGCTAGTGCGCGCCCGCCAATCAGGTCGGGAGACGGACCAGCCAGCTCGAGGCCCACTGGCTCAGCCGGCCGTCAATCACAGGGCGCCACGGTCTCCCATTGGACAACGTGAAGGGGACACGCCTCATGCTGCCGTGACGGAGGAAGGCCGGACTTCCTCCCAGCCCGTCAGGCGACGCCCTTCCCCTCCGATTGGTTGGCGCGCCGTCAATCAAATGGAACGGTGCGCTCCGATTGGCCGAAGGGACCGTCTGTCAACGACCGGAAGTAGAGGGGCGTTGATTGAAGGTTGAAGCCTGAGGTGATTCGCCCATCCCCCTTCGCCACACGCTCCGTCGCCACCGCCTCACCTCTCTCCCGCGGTGC
>JAGIQG010000039.1:3554942-3586524 GCA_024679065.1 Sphyrna mokarran | reverse complement strand
AGGGACTGGGAGAGACAGAAGGAGAGGGAGGGGGGACGGGGGGAGCGGGCAGTGTGACGGATATTGATAGTGGGGGAGATTCAGTGATGATAACCCCCAGGATGTTGACAGGGGGGTATCAGTGATGGTAACCCCCAGGATGTTGACAGGGGGGTATCAGTGATGGTAACCCCCAGGATGTTGACGGGGGGGTATCAGTGATGGTAATATCATTGAATGTCAAGGGAAGGTGGTTAGATCTCCCTTGGAGATGTTCATTGTCTGGGGCTTGTGTGTGTCCCCTTCCCCTTTTCTGCCTCTCTCTTCGTCTGTGAAATAGGAACAAGAGTGGACTGTTTGGCCCATCAAGTCCATCCAATACTATCACGGCTGAGCTTGGCTTTGACTCCATTTTCTCAAATGCTCCTATATCCCATGAATCCAGAAGAGACCACAAATTAGTCCAATGTACAACCTTCATTCTATTCAGCGATGGAGTACCCACACCCCCGGGGGGAGAGAATTCCAAAGATTGACAAGCCCCTTTGGGCGAAGACATTTCTTCTGCAGGTGGACCTACACCAAAGATTGCAATGGGTTTAAGAAGGCAACTCACCACCGCTTCTCAAGGGGTAATTAGGGATGGGTAATAAATGATAATGGTCTGTTAAACCTATCAATGAATTTCAAGAGAGGCAAACACACTAACACACACCCATTACAGACACACACGCGCGCACTCGCTCTCTCTCTCACACGCGCGCACTCGCCCTCTCACACGCGCGCACTCGCCCTCTCTCACACACACTCATATATTATATCTAGTTGGTGTTGTATTAGATTCTCTGTGTCTGAATGAGTGGGATAATGACTCATAGCTCAGAACACATTAACTGGAGCAAGGCTCTGTTTAATGGGCCTAACTCACTCAACATAGCACTTGACAGACTATATATATATCACCCTGTCTTTAGCTGTTGCCTTCATCACTTTGAAAGCAGCTATTTTTACTCTGCATTTATCCAATTTTAGAATATACAGAAAACGTTGCCCCCACAGCTTAAACCTGGAAGTTATGTAAAGGCCACGCCTCCAACTAAAAACCCTCTGAACAACACTGAGAAACTTCACTCTGCCACTATCTTACCAAACCTCCCTGTGAGTAAATCTCTCAGAGAGGCTGTGACATGTCACACTCCCTCAATCTGGCACCCAGAGGTCTCATAACTCATCCTGATAAAAAGCACCTCCCGCAGTGCGGCGCTCCCTCGGCACTGACCCTCCCGCAGTGCGGCGCTCCCTCGGCACTGACCCTCCCGCAGTGCGGCGCTCCCTCGGCACCGAGCCTCCCGCAGTGCGGCGCTCCCTCGGCACCGACCCTCCCGCAGTGCGGCGCTCCCTCGGCACTGACCCTCCCGCAGTGCGGCGCTCCCTCCGCACTGACCCTCCCGCAGTGCGGCGCTCCCTCGGCACTGACCCTCCCGCAGTGCGGCGCTCCCTCGGCACTGACCCTCCCGCAGTGCGGCGCTCCCTCGGCACTGACCCTCCCGCAGTGCGGCGCTCCCTCAGCACTGACCCTCCCGCAGTGCGGCGCTCCTCGGCACTGACCCTCCCGCAGTGCGGCGCTCCCCAGCACTGACCCTCCCGCAGTGCGGCGCTCCCTCGGCACTGACCCTCCCGCAGTGCGGCGTTCCCCGGCACTGACTCCCGCAGTGCGGCGCTCCTCGGCACACTGACCCTCCCGCAGTGCGCCTCCCCGCACGACCCTCCCGCAGTGCGGCGCTCCCTCAGCACCGACCCTCCCGCAGTGCGGCGCTCCCTCAGCACTGACCCTCCCGCAGCACCGACCCTCCTGCAGTGCGGCGCTCCCTCGGCACTGACCCTCCCGCAGTGCGGCGCTCCCTCGGCACTGACCCTCCCGCAGTGCGGCGCTCCCTCGGCACTGACCCTCCCGCAGTGCGGCGCTCCCTCGGC
This sequence comes from Sphyrna mokarran, assembly GCA_024679065.1. Lineage (NCBI taxonomy): Eukaryota > Metazoa > Chordata > Chondrichthyes > Carcharhiniformes > Carcharhinidae > Sphyrna > Sphyrna mokarran. The sequence goes on along the minus strand of JAGIQG010000039.1, from coordinate 3,584,571 downwards.
ACTGACCCTCCCGCAGTGCGGCGCTCCCTCGGCACTGACCCTCCCGCAGTGCGGCGCTCCCTCGGCACTGACCCTCCCGCAGTGCGGCGCTCCCCCGGCACTGACCCTCCCGCAGTGCGGGCGCTCCCTCAGCACGAACACCCCGCAGTGCGGCCGCCCCTCAGCACTGACCCTACCGCAGTGCGGCGCTCCCTCAGCACTGGACCCTCCCGCAGTGCGGCGCTCCCCAGCACGACCCTCCCGCCAGTGCGGCGCTCCCCAGCACTGACCCTCCCGCAGTGCGGCAGTTCCCCAGCACTGACCCTCCCGCAGTGCGGCGCTCCTCAGCACACTGACCCAGCCGCAGTCCGGCCTCCCCAGCACTGACCCTCCCGCAGTGCGGCGCTCCCTCAGCACTGACCCTCCCGCAGTGCGGCGCTCCCTCGGCACTGACCCTCCCAGCCAGTGCGGCGCTCCCTCAGCACTGACCCTCCCGCAGTGCGGCGCTCCCTCAGCACTGACCCTCCCGCAGTGCGGCGCTCCCTCAGCACTGACCCTCCCGCAGTGCGGCGCTCCCTCAGCACTGACCCCACCGCATTGCGGCGCTCCCTCGGCACGACACTCCGCAGTGCGGCCGCTCCCCGTCGGCACTGACCCTCCCGGCAGTGCGGCGCTCCCCCAGCACGGACCCTCCCGCAGGCGGATCTCTTTCAGCAGTTTTAATAACGTTTACACATAGAAAGAGACGAGCAGTGGGAGGTTTGCGAAAGAATCTACGAGATCGGGAGCCCTCAGGTAGCTGAAGTAAAAGAAAATAACAGAGATGGGAGAGGGTGTAGGGGAATTGGGAATGACAAGATAGGGAGGGTAGTAGGGTCTGTGGGGTTACAGAGATAGGGAAGGGTGTAGGGGCGGACATGGGAGGTTACAGAGATAGGGAGGCGGTGTAGGGTCTGGAGGGTTACAGAGATAGGGAGGGGTGGAGGGGCTTACAGAGATAGGAGGGGGGTGTAGGGTCTGGAGGAGGTTACAGAGATAGGGAGGGGGTTGTAGGGGCTGGAGGAGGTTACAGAGATAGGGAGGGGGTGTAGGGGGCTGGAGGAGTTACAGAGATAGGGAGGGGGTGTAGGGGTCTGGAGGAGGTTACAGAGATAGGGAGGGGGTGTAGGGGGCTGGAGGAGGTTACAGAGATAGGGAGGGGGGTAGGGGGCTGGAGGAGGTTACAGAGATAGGGAGGGGGTGTAGGGGGCTGGAGGAGGGTTACAGAGATAGGGAGGGGATGTAGGGCTGGAGGAGGTTACAGAGATAGGGAGGAGGGTGTGTAGGGGGCTGGAGGAGGTTACAGAGATAGGGAGGGGTGTAGGGGGCTGGAGGGGTTACAGAATAGGGAGGGGGTGTAATGGAGGGGGTTACAGAGATAGGGAGGGGTGAGGGGCTGGAGGGGTTACAGAGAAGGGAGGATAGAGGGCTGGGGGGTTACAGAGATAGGAGGGGTGTAGGGGCAATTACAAGATAGGGAGGGGGTGTAGAGGGTGGAGGGGGTTACAGAGATAGGGAGGGGTGTAGGGGACTAGAGGAGGTTACAGAGATAGGGAGGGGGTGGTAGGGGGCTGGAGGAGGTTACAGAGATAGGGAGGGGGTGAGGGGGCTGGGAGGAGATACAGAGATAGGAGGGGGTGTAGGGGGTGAGGGGGTTTACAGAGATAGGAGGGGTGTGGGGGGCTGGAGGAGGTTACAGAGATAGGGAGGGGGTGTAGGGGGCTGGAGGAGGTTACAGAGATAGGGAGGGGGATGTAGGGGCTGGAGGAGGTTACAGAGATAGGGAGGGGGTGTATGTAGGGGCTGGAGGAGGTTACAGAGATAGGGAGGGGGGTAGGGGGCTGGAGGAGGTTACAGAGATAGGGGGAGGGGTGTAAGGGGGCTGGAGGAAGGTTACAGAGATAGGGAGGGTGTGTAGGGTGTGGAGGGGTTACAGAGATAGGGAGGGGTTGTAGGGGGCTGGAGGGGGGTTACGGAGATAGGGAGGGGGTGTAGGGGCTGGAGGAGGTTACAGAGATAGGGAGAGATTTATTTTAAAACCGGGGTGCCAAGGTCTTGTTACTCAGAGGTAAGGCCAATTTTCCTCCACACACACACACACACACTGCTCATTACAATAGACAGGTAGAAGCTATTCCTTCCACATATCCAAAAAAAGAATGCAAAATCCTGCCACCATGTGACCGTGACTGTTCCGACTATTTTTAACATCATCAATATGCGATTTGGAAATGAAAAGAATATTAATGGGCGCGGGGTGGTATCAGAGTGTCTGAATGACTCACTCGACAACACAAGGGACTGGTTAAAAAAAATCCCAGCAAGCTTAAAATGAAGGACAGCATCCAATTCAGAAAAAAAACCCTCTCAGTTCCTTACATGGCATTGCTGGTCCAACCACGTCACGGAAGAGCTTTCATTCTCACATCTTGCCTTCCAAGGAATTATGCGTAGGCTGTGTAGATTCTCGCACACACACACACACACACACACACACACACACAGTATAAAAGGCTTGCTCGCTGACAACCCCGTATCAAGGTCTGACACTAGCACACTCACTCTGCTGCTCTCAAAATAAACAGGGAGTTAATTAATTATGGCACCCAATCTATATTACTACCCGCACCACCCCCACCCCCCCGCCACTCCTTCACCCCAGTTACAGGGGTGTCGGGGGCTGGAGGAGGTTACAGAGATAGGGAGGGGGTTGTAGGGGGCTGGAGGGGGTTACAGAGATAGGGAGGGGGGGGTGTAGGGGGGCTGGAGGGGGGTCGGGGGCTGGAGGGGGTTACAGAGATAGGGAGGGGTTTGTAGGGGGCTGGAGGAGGTTACAAAGATAGGGAGGGAGGTGTTTGAGTTGGAGAAGTTTACGGACATAGGGAAGAGGGTATACGGGCTGGAGGAGGTTACAGAGATAAGGAGAGGGGGATGTGTGGGGAGCGGGATGTGTGGGGAGGGGAGGGGAGGGAAGGGCATGCATCCTTCAGAGCTGCAATTCTAATGATCCACCCCCCTCCCAATCCTCTCTCAGGAGGCCACACAGCTCTGCAATCAGAGAATCCGAACACTGCCATTCAGCCCATCGACTCTGCACCAAACACAATCCCACTCAGCCCTTTTCCCTCAAGCCCACATATTTACCCTATCCAGTCCTCTTGACACTAAGGGGACAATTTAGCATGGCCAATCCACCTAACCTGCACATCTTTGGACACCAAGGGGCAATTTAGCATGGCCAATCCACCTAACCTGCACATTTTTGGACACTAAGAGGGCAATTAGCATGGCATCCACCTACCTGCACATTTTTGGGACACTAAGAGGCAATTTAGCATGCCAATCACCTAACCTGCACATTTTTGGACACTAAGAGGCAATTTAGCATGGCCAATCCACCAAACCTGCACATTTTTGACACTAAGAGGGCAATTAGCATGGCCAAATACACACAACTGCACTTTTTGGACACATAAGAGGCAATTTAGCATGGGACAATCCACCTACTGCACATTTTTTGGACACTAAGAGGCAATTTAGCATAGCAACACATAACCTGCACATTTTTGGACGTATAAGAGCAATAGCACGGCCAATCCATCTAACATGCACATCTTTGGACACTAAAAGGGCAATTTAGCATGGCCAATCCAACACCTGCCACACTTTGGACACTAAGAGGCAATTTAGCATGACCAATCCACCCTAACCTGCACATTTGTACACTAAGGGGACAATTTAGCATGGCCAATCCACCTAACCTGCACATTTTTGGACACTAAGAGCAATTTAGCATGGCCAATCCACCTAAACTGCACATTTTTGGACATAAGAGGCAATTTAGCATGGCCAATCCACCTAACCTGCACATTTTTGGACACTAAGGGCAATTTAGCATGGCCAATCCACCTAACCTGCACATCTTTGGAGGCAATGCAAATAACCAATCCACCAACCTACACATCTTTGACACTAAGGACAATTTAGCATGGCCAATTCACGCCCAATCCCCTAACCTGCACATCTTTGGACACTAAAGGCAATTAGCATGGCCAATACACCACCAAACCTAACCTGCACATTTTTGGACACTAAGGGGCAATTTAGCCTGGCCAATCCATCTAACCTGCACATCTTTGGACACTAACGGGCAATTTAGCATGGCCAATCCACCTAACCTGCACACTTTTGGACACTAAGAGGCAATTTAGCATGACCAATCCACCCTAACCTGCACATTTTGGACACTAAGGGGACAATTTAGCATGGCCAATCCACCTAACCTGCACATTTTTGGACAATAAGAGGCAATTTAGCATGGCCAATCCACCCTAACCTGCACATCTTTGGATACTAAGGGGCAATTTAGCATGGCCAATCCATCTAACCTGCACATCTTTGGACACTAAGGAGCAATTTAGCATGGCCAATCCACCCTAACCCACACATCTTTGGACACTAAGGGGCAATTTAGCATGGCCAATCCATCTAACCTGCACATCTTTGGACACTAAGGAACAATTTAGCATGGCCAATCCACCCTAACCCACACATCTTTGGACACTAAGGGACAATTTAGCATGGCCAATCCACCTAATCTGCACATTTTTAGACACTCGGCAGCAAGTTCGAGGCACCCACCACCCTCTGTGTAAAAAATCTGCCTCATACATCTCCTTTAATTTCTGCCCCTCGCACCTTAAACCTGTGCCCCCCCCACCAAGTAACTGACTCTTCCACTCTGGGGAAAAAGCTTCTGACTATCCACTCTGTCTCTCATAATCTTGTAGATTTCTATCAGGTCTCCCCTCAACCTCTGTTGTTCCAGTGAGAACAAACCAAGTTTCTCCAACCTCTCCCCATAGCTAATACCCTCCATACCAGGGCAACATCCTGGTAAATCTTTTCTATAACGTGGATGCTCCGGATTCCCCCCGCATTCCGAAAGATGTGCTGGTTTAGGGTGCGTTGGCCGTGCTAAATTCTCCCTCAGTGTACCCGAACAGGTGCCGGAGTGTGGCAATTAGGGGGTTTTCACAGTTACTTCATTGCAGTGTCAATGTAAGCCTACTTGTGACACTAATAAATAAACTCTAACCTTACGAGTTAAAGGCATTGACTGCCCCTCTCTCTCTCTCTGGTACCCTGGCCCAATAGAGGGTATGCACCCTCTGAGTGTTGATTCAATCCTCCCCCCCCCACCCCCGCACCAATCCTTCCCCCAACCCATGGATTGGATAGAAAATCCATCTCTGCTTCCCCCAGGTGTCCCCAATGTGTCAGACACCAGCCTCCAGCCCGTTCGATTCACTCCATGTGATGTGAACAAGCGGTTGGAGGCACCGGATGTTCAGGGGCAGCGTACCCTGATAAAATTCCGGCAATAGTCCTGAGGACTTGTATTCCAGAATGCAACTCTACCGCAGCTTGGTGAGACAACATTGGGAATATTATGTGCAGTTCTGGTCTCCTCACTATAAGAAGGATGCGGAAGCACCGAAGAGGAGATTTACCAGGATGCTGCCTGGTTTGGAGGGTACGCGGAAAGGTTGAGGGAAGCTGGGGCTTTTCTCTTTGGAGCGGAGGAGGATGAGGGGCACCTGCAAACCAACTCCTTGTGATTCTTGCACAAGGACACCCAGATCCCTCTGCACAGCAGCACGCTGCAATTTTTTATCATTCAAATAATAGTCCATTTTGCTGTTATTCCTACCAAAATGGATGACCTCCCATTTACCAACATTGTACTCCATATGCCAGACCCTCGCCCACTCATTTAACTAACTGTATCCCTTTGCAGACTTTCAGCGCCTTCTGCACACTTTGCTCTGCCACCCGTCTTAGTGTCACCTGCGAATTTTGAAATGCCACACTTGGTCGCCTACTCCAAATCATCTACATAAGTCGCAAATAATTGCGGTCCCAACACTGACCACTGAGGTACACCACTAATCACCAACCAGAAGAGCACCCGTTTACCCTCACTCTTTGCATTCCAATGGTAACCAATCTTTGATACATGTTAATATATTAAACGTAACACCGTGCACCTTTATCTTATGTAGCAACCTTTGTGGCGGCATCTTGTCAAATGCTTTCTGGAAATCCACGTCCACAGGTTCCCCATTGTCCACTGCATATGTAATGTTCTCAAAGAATTTTACCAAATTAGTCTAACATGACCTTCCCTTCATGAACCCATGCTGCGTCTTACCAATGGGACAATTTACATCTAGATGTCTCGCTATTTCTTCCTTGATGATAGATTCAAGCATTTTCCCTACTACAGAAGCTAACCGGACTATAGTTTATCTGCCTTTTGTCTACCGCCTCTTTTTTAAACAGTGGTGTCATATTTGCTGTTTCCCAATCTGCGGGAACCACCCCAGAGTCCAGCGAATTTTGGTAAAATTACCACCACTGCATTTGCTATTTTTCCCTGCCATCTCTCTTGGTTCAGCAAGGTCAGAAGTGGGGACGTTCGCTGATGAATACACAATCTTCAACATCAGGTCGGTGGCACAGTGGGTTTGCGCTGCTGCTTTTCACAGTGTCAGGGTTCCGCTTTCGATTCCCGGCTTAGGCGGCTGTTTGCGTGGAGATTGCACATTCTTCCCGTGTCTGCATGGGTTTCCTCCAGTTTCCAAAAGACGCAGTGGTTCGGGTGCTTTGACTCAAACAGGTGCCGGAGTGCGGCGACTAGGGAAATTTCACTGTGACTTCATTGCAGTGTTAATGTAAGCCTACTTGTGACACTAATAATTAGACTTAGACTTGATTAAGGGTAGATAAGGGGCAAAGCCCAAAAGCTAGTGGGTTTGCTATCAAATAAACTTGGTACTTTAACCTGGTGTTGTCAGACTTCTTCTTAAGGGGAGATAAGGCAGTGCGGAAATATTCTGACCATTCTCACTGACTGGAGAGGTTCTGGATGCTCAGACAGGCTGCTGGCATCCTCCAGTGGGCATAACCTGAACTGCAGAGTACATTGCCACCAATCTTCTCCCCACTCTCATAGTGTGTAACACACATGTAGAAGGTTCAGCACAGGATAAATGGGGTTTTCTAGAACCCCGTGGCACATTGCATGAGTTCCTCCATGCCTCAGCATTCCCACGCAGAAACGCACAGTGACACGACGGAGAAATTCCCGTCTTTGCAAGCATTCCAACAGTTCAAATCCCAATACTGATGGAGCGCCGCACTGTGGGAGGGTCAGTGCTGATGGAGCGCCGCACTGTGGGAGGGTCAGTGCCGAGGGAATGCCGCACCGTGGGAGGGTCAGTGCCGAGGGAGCGCCGCACCGTGGGAGGGTCAGTGCCGAGGGAGCGCCGCACCGTGGGAGGGTCAGTGCCGAGGGAGCGCCGCACCGGGGAGGGCAGTGCCGAGGGAGAGCCGCACCGTGGGGAGGGTCAGTGCCGAGGGAGCGCCGCACCGTGGGAGGGTCAGGCCGAGGGAGCGCCGCACCGTGGGAGGGTCAGTGCCGAGGGAGCGCCGCACCGTGGGAGGGTCAGTGCCGAGGGAGCGCCGCACCGTGGGAGGGTCGGTGCCGAGGGAGCGCCGCACCGTGGGAGGGTCAGTGCCGAGGGAGCGCCGCACCGTGGGAGGGTCAGTGCCGAGGGAGCGCCGCACCGGGGAGGGTCAGTGCCGAGGGAGCGCCGCATGGGAGGGCCGCACCGTGGGAGGGTCAGTGCCGAGGGAGCGCCGCACCGTGGGAGGGTCAGGCCGAGGGAGCGCCGCACCGTGGGAGGGTCAGTGCCGAGGGAGCGCCGCACAGTGGGAGGGTCAGTGCCGAGGGAGCGCCGCACCGTGGGAATAGAATAGAATAGAATAGAACATTACAGCGCAGTACAGGCCCTTCGGCCCTTGATGTTGCGCCGGCCAGTGGACCCTCTAACCTAAACTATTCCAATATCATCCATATGCCTATCCACCGAACATTTGAATGCCCCCAAAGTAGGCGAGTCCACAACTGCTGCAGGCAGGGCATTCCACGCCCTCACCACCCTCTGTGTAAAGAACCTGCCTCTGACATCCGTCCTATAACTACCACCTCTTAATTTAAAGTTATGTCCCCTCGTGTTGGTCATCACCATCCGAGGAAAAAGGCTCTCACTATCCACCCTATCCAATCCCTTGATCATCTTATACGCCTCAATTAGGTCACCGCGTAACCTTCTTCTCTCTAATGAAAATAACCTCAGGTCCCTCAGCCTTTCCTCATAAGGCCTTCCCACCATACCAGGCAACATCCTGGTAAACCTCCTCTGCACCCTTTCCAATGCTTCCACATCTTTCTTATAATGCAGCGACCAGAACTGTACGCAATACTCCAAGTGCGGCCAAGTGGGAGGGTCAGTGCTGAGGGAGCGCCGCTCTGTGGGAGGGTCAGTGCTGAGGGAGCGCCGCTCTGTGGGAGGGTCAGTGCTGAGGGAGCGCCGCACTGTGGGAGGGTCAATGCTGATGGAGCGCCGCACTGTGGGAGGGTCAATGCTGATGGAGCGCCGCACTGTGGGAGGGTCAATGCTGATGGAGCGCTGCACTGTGGGAGGGTCAGTGCTGAGGAGCGCCGCACTGTGGGAGGGTCAGTGCTGAGGGAGCGCCGCACTGTGGGAGGGTCAGTGCTGGGGGAGCGCCGCACTGTGGGAAGGTCAGTGCTGAGGGAGCGCCGCACTGTGGGAAGGTCAGTGCTGAGGGAGCGCCGCACTGTGGGAGGGTCAGTGCTGAGGGAAACGCCGCTCTGTGAGGAGGTCAGTGCTGAGGGAGCGCCGCCTGTGGGAGGGTCAGTGCTGAGGGAGCGCCGCACTGTGGGAGGGTCAGTGCTGAGGGAGCGCCGCACTGTGGGAGGGTCAGTGCTGAGGGAGCGCCGCACTGTGGGAGGGTCAGTGCTGAGGGAGCGCTGCACTGTGGGAGGGTCCAATGCTGATGAAGCGCCGCACTTGGGAGAGGGTCAGTGCTGAGGGAGCGCCGCACTGTGGGAGGGTCAGTGCTGAGGGAGCGCCGCACTGTGGGAAGGTCAGTGCTGAGGGAGCGCCGCACTGTGGGAAGGTCAGTGCTGAGGGAGCGCCGCACTGTGGGAGGGTCAGTGCCGAGGGAGCGCCGCACTGTGGGAGGGTCAGTGCCGAGGGAGCGCCGCACTGTGGGAGGGTCAGTGCTGAGGGAGCGCTGCACTGTGGGAGGGTCGGTGCTGAGGGCGCGCCGCACTGTGGGAGGGTCAGTGCCGAGGGAGTGCCGCACTGCGGGAGGGTCAGTGCCGAGGGAGCGCCACACCGTGGGAGGGTCAGCAAAAAAAGCTTGTGATTCCAAATAAACCTGTTGGACTTTAACCTGACACTGTGAGTCTTCTTTCTGTGCTAACTCCACACAGACAGTGACCCAAGCTGGGAATCGAACCCGAGTCCCTAGCGCTGTGAGGCGGCAACGCTATCCACTGTGCCACCCTAATGCTGGCTAGCCCAGGTCCTAAGAAAATGTTCCGAGGGAGTATCAGGCGTCAGGTGAATGGAATACTTTCCTTTCTCTTTGCAGTTGAGATTCGATCGCCGTACGGAAAGAGCCTTGTTATAAATACAAAACTTGCTGGGGCTCTGAGATTGAACTCACTGGGACTCCGTCCTGCTTCTGCAGAGTGAAGTTCACTGGTTTTGCTCTGTGCGAAGGCTCATCTTTACTCACCAGCGCAGGGGATTATTCTTGGCTGTACGACACTGAATTTGCATCTTTCTCAGACTGGAGTCACAGACGCAGATCGGGATGTGATGACCCCAGGTTCTTTGTCATCCACAGGTGCGGGTGAGCAAGGCCACCACCCACCCCCCCCCCCCCCACCAAACCACCACAAACCTGTCAGTTCAAAGCCGCCCTTCCCCACCCCCGAACATCAGAACCATCTTCACCCCCCCCCCACCCTACTTTCTGTGAGAGTGAATTCCACACATTTGTCACAAATTTCACATTTGAAATTTGTGAAGAAATTCCTCCTCACCTCAGTTCTAAAAGGTGTACCCCTTATCCTCAAATTACAACCCCCTGGTTCTGGATTCCACCCCACCCCACCATTGAATCTTTCTGAATCCCCCCCTGTCTAACCCTGTTAGAATTTTATAAGTTTCTCAGAGATCCCCCCTCCCCTGACTCTCCTAAATCCCAGTGACTATAATCCTAAGCGACTCAAAGTAAAATTTATTTATCAGCGTCACAAGTAGGGGCTTACATTAGCACTGCGATGAAGTTACCGTGAAAATCCCCAATTGCCACACTCCTATTCGGGTACGCTGAGAGAGAATTTAGCATGGACAATGCACCCTAACCAGCACATCTTTTGGACTGTGGGAGAAAACCCGCAGCATCTGGAGGAAACCCACGCAGACACGGGGAGAATGTGCAGACTCAGATTGAGCAGATCTAGTCCCGGGTGGAGGTAAAGGGGAGAGGTCACAGGTAGACAGGGTCGTAAAGAGTGCTTTTGATACATTGGCCTTTACAAATGAAAGTATTGTGTATAAGAGTTGGAATGTTACGGTGAGGTCGTACAAGACATTGGTGAGGCCGAATGTAGAGTATTGTGTGCAGTTTTGGTCACCTAATTACAGGAGGGTATTCATAAGATTGAAAGAGTGCAGGAGAAGGTTTACAAGGATTGCCCTCAAGGCTTGAGGAACTGAGTTATAGATGAAGTGGTGAATGCATGCTCACTTTTAACATTAAAGAAAACTTGGAGAGGTACATCGATGAGAGGGGTGTGGAGGGATAGGGTCCAGGTGTAGGTCAGTGGGAAATGGTTCGGCACTATTTCCGTGCGGTAATGTTCTATGGGTCTATAGATGCAATGCCATACATGCCATTATGTTACTGGGCTAATATTGTGTGCAGTTTTGGTGTCCTTATCTGAGGAAGGATGTCCTTGCTGTAGAGAGAGTGCAGCGAAGGTTTACCAGGCTGATTCCTGGGATGGCAGGTCTGTCATATGAAAAGAGATTAAGGACAGACAGAGGGTGGCACGGTGGGTTAGCGCTGCTGCCTCACAGCGCCAGGGACCCGGGTTCAATTCCCGGCTGGGGTCACTGTCTGTGTGGGGTCTGCACATTCTCCCCATGTCTGTGTAGGTTTCCTCTGGGTGCTCCGATTTCTTCCCAAGCTGATTCCTGGGATGGCGAGTCTATCATATGGAGAACATACCCCTGTCTACGTCAATGGGGATGAAGTAGAAATTGCTGACAGCTTCAAGTTTTAGGTGTCCAGATCACTAACAACGTGTCCTGGTGCCCCCCCTAGCCAAGACTATAGTTAAGAAAGCCCTACCAACACCTCTACTTTCTCAGAAGATTAAGGAAATTCGACAGGTCAGCTATGACTGCCACCAACTTTTACAGATGCACCATAGAAAGAATTAGTTCTGGTTGTATCAAGAATTGTATCTGGTTGGTTTGGGATTCTGCTCTGCTCATGACTGCAAGGAACTACAAAGGGTCGTGAACAAATCCCAATCCGTCACGCAAACCAGCCTCCCATCCATTGACCCCTTCTACACTTCCCGCTGCCTCAGAGACCAGCCAGCCCCATCCACCCCGGACATTTTCTCTTCCACCTTCTTTCATTGAGAAAAAGATACAAGAACCTGAGGTCACGTAACAACCGATTCAAGAATAGCTTCTTCCCAGACTTTTGAATGGACCTACCTCGCATTAAGTTGATCTTTCTCTACACCCTAGCTGTGATTGTAACACTACGTTCTGCACCCTCTGTTTTCCTTCTCCCTCTGTGTGAACGGTATGCTTTGTCTGTGTAGTGCGCAAGAGACAATACTTTTCACCGTATTTCAATACACATGACAATAATAAATCAAAGTTGTGATAGCTTGTCGAGTTTCCCTGTTTGTTTAGGGCGGGGGTTTTGTTCACATAGCACTTACCTCCTGCCGGATCATCGCTTGTCGGAGAGGCTGCCAGGAGGGGCAGTTCGAGAAGGCTCCGCAGGGTACCAGCCGAGGGAGGGTCTTGGTAAGGGGGAGCAGGTTCCCGCATCTGGTGGGAGATCACTGAATCAGTCCAATATTTACACTCTTACACACTGGCACTTTTTCAAACCGAACTTTGCCACAGCGGCACTGGGAACATATGGCAAATATGTGCTTTACCTATCAATCTCAGAGTGATCATCCAATTTAAGGAAGTTGTCCTGGAAATACTAGACCGATTGGTGGTTATTTTCCAAAATTCTTTGGGTACTCTGTTCTGGTTCCTACAGATTGGAGGGTATCTAATGTAAACCCGCTGTTCAAAAAGAGAGGGACGGAGAAAACAGGGAACTGTAGACCAGTGAGCCGAATGTCAGGCTAGAGTCCCTTATCAAGGATTTCATAACTCAATATTTGGAAGGCAGTGATATAATCAAAGTCCACATGGATTTATAAAAGGGGAATCGTGCTTGACGAATCTATTGGACTTCTTTGAGGATATAACCAGTAGAGTTGATCGAGGGGAACCAGTGGATGTGGTTTATTTAGAACTTCACAAGGCTTTCAACAATGTCTCACTTAACAGACAACGGTGTAAAACTAAAGCCCATGGGATTGCAGGGAATGTCTTGAGATGGATAGAAAGCTGGTTAGCAGATCGGAAGCAAAGAGTCGGCATAAATGGGTCTCTTTCTGACGGTCAGTCAGTGATTAGTGGGGTTCCGCAGGGATCTGTGATATGACCCCAAATGTTCCACATTATATATTAATGATCTGGAAGAGGGAACTATCTCCAAATTTGCAGGTGATACAAAGCTGGGTGGGAGGGTGAGCTGTGAGGAGGATGCAGAGATGCTTCAGCGTGATTTGGACAGGCTGAGTGTGTGGGTATCTGCGTGGCAGGTGCAGTATAATGTGGGTAAATGTGAGGTTATCCACTTTGGTAGCAATAACAGGAAGACAGATTATTACTGGAATGGGTGTAAATTGAGAGAGGCGGATACTCAGAGAGACCTCGGAGTCCTCGTGCATCAGTTATTGAAAGTAAGCGTGCAGGTACAGCAGGCAATAAAGAAGGCAAATGGTACGTTCACAGCGAGAGGATTTGAGTACAGGGATAGGGATGTTTTGCTGCAATTGTACAGGGTGTTGGTGAGGCCACACCTGGAGTATTGTGTGCAATTTGCGTCTCCTTATCTGAGGAAGGATGTCCTTGTTATAGAGGGAGCTCAGCGAACCAGGCTGATTCCTGGGATGGCAGGTCTGTCATATGAGGAGAGACTGAGTGGGTTAGGATTATATTCACTGGAGTTCAGAAGAGTGAGAGGGGATCTCATAGAAACTTATAAAATTCTAACAGAGTTGGACAGGGTAGATTCAGAAAGAATGTTCCCGATAGAGGGGGGAGTCCAGAATCAGGGGGTCATAGTTTGAGGATAAGGGGTAAACCTCTTAGAACTGAGGTGAGGAGAATTTTTTTTCACCCAGAGAGTGGTAAATGTGCGGAATTCAACTCCCACAGGAAGTAGTTGAGGCCAAAACGTTGTGTGATTTCAGGAAGAAATTAGATATCGCTCTTGGGGATAAAGTATTCGAGGGATGTGGGGGGAAAGGGGGGGAATCAGGATATTGAATTCGATGATCAAAATGGAAGGCAGAGAAGAGTCAAAGGGCCGAATGGACTCCTGTTCTAGTTTCTACGATTCTGCAACAAACAACAGAACTATTAGTGAAAAAACAGCCTGGCTGGTCCGGTCGAGAGGCTCAGCTTATTAACACACTGTGCAAAATGTTAACGTTATTACAATTCTTGTCTAGGACAGAGTGGAGATCCAGTCAGGGATTAATAATGTTACAGATAAAGTTGATACATTTGGAGATCTAAGACTCCTGTTTTCGGAGTAACACCGTGGGCTGTCAACAAACAAAAAAAAACTTTACGGTACAACTTCAATCTGCAATATCTATCTTACACTCAGGGACAGTAGGAGGTCAAGTTTGTTTATTAGACTCATAAATAGGCTTGCATTAACACTGCAATGAAGTTACTGTGAAAATCCCCTAGTCTCCACCTAACCTGCACATCTTTGGACACTAAGGGGCAATTTAGCACGGCCAATCCACCTAACCTGCACATCTTTGGACACTAAGGGGCAATTTAGCACGGCCAATCCACCTAACCTGCACATCTTTGGACACTAAGGGGCAATTTAGCACGGCCAATCCACCTAACCTGCACATCTTTGGACACTAAGGGGCAATTTAGCATGGCCAATACATCTAACCAGCATATCTTTGGACACTAAGGGGCAATTTAGTGTGCCCAATCCACCTAACCTGCACATCTTTGGACATTAAGGAACAATTCTACACGGACAATCAACCCAATCTACACACCTTTGGACTGTGGGAGGAAACCAGAGCACCCGGAGGAAACCCAGAGCAAACACAAGGAGAATGTGCAGACTCCGCACAGTCCGTCCCCCCGAGGCCAGAATCGAACCCGGGGTCCCTGGCACCGTGGGGCAGCAGTGCTGAGCACCGGGCGGCCACATTATACAGGTAAACTTCACATTTTCATTCGCAACTTGCGCACATATTCTGCGATTCACGAATCGAATGAAATGTTTAAGAAGTGGGGTTAGCAGGATCGCAGAATGGTCCCTATTGTCTCTTCTTCCCCTTGTCCACAGTCATGAGGTCAGCAAAAAAGATTTTTGCTCAGCATCAACATTTCATCTGTCGCTCTTTTTTAATTCTGCATTTGGTAACTGTTCATCTGTAAAATCTGCTTCCTGTGGCTGGCTCAACTCTTCCGACCAGTTCCCATTATTCACCAGCAAACTCACCTCCTGTGCGTGGAACTTGCTTCTTTATCTGCCCGTGTGTTTCCTTCCATTATCCTTTGTCAGCAATGAGCCTCTCTCGTTTGGCCGCGCTGATGCTTTGGGGTTTGGTAGGGTCGGCACAATCAGATTCCTGCTGCAAAGTTGCCACCATCTTACTGTCTCCGCTCGCCAAATCATTAACCCAACAACAGATCTACACCGTCTCCAGGTTAACCCAATTCCCACTGTAACCGGGAGTGGAGTTTGCACGTTCTCCCTGTGTCTGCACATGTTTCCTCCGAGTGCTCCGATTTCCTCCCAGTGATTGTGTGGGAGGTTGTGTGGATTGGCCATGCTAAATTGTCCCTTAGTGTCCAAAGATGTGTAGCTTAAGGTGGATTGGCCATGCTAAATTGCCCTTAGTGTCCAAAGATGTGTAGATTAAGGTGGATTGGCCATGCTAAATTGCCCTTAGTGTCCAAAGATGTGCGACTTAGGTGGATTGGCCGTGCTAAATTACCCCTTAACATCCAAAGATGTGCAGGTTAGGTGGATTGGCCATGCTAAATTGTTCCTTAGTGTCCAAAGATGTGTAGCTTTAGGTGGATTGGCCATGCTAAATTGCCCCTTAGTGTCGAAAGATGTGTGACTTAGGTGGATTGGCCGTGCTAAATTACCCCTTAACGTCCAAAGATGTGCAGATTAGGTGGATTGGCCATGCGAAATTGCCCCTTAACGTCCAAAGATGTGCAGATTAGGTGGATTGGCCATGCTAAATTGCCCCTTAGTGTCCAAAGATGTGCAAGTTAGGTGGATTGGCCGTGCTAAATTGTCCCTTAGTGTCCAAAGATGTGCAAGTTAGGTGGATTGGTCATGCTAAATTGTCCCTTAGTGTCCAAAGATGTGTAGCTTTAGGTGGATTAGCCATGCTAAATTGCCCTTAGTGTCCAAAGATGTGCGACTTAGGTGGATTGGCCGTGCTAAATTACCCCTTAACGTCCAAAGACGTGCAAATTAGCTGGATTGGCCATGCTAGATTGCCCTTAGTGTCCAAAGATGTGTAGCTTTAGGTAGATTGGCCATGCTAAATTGCCCCTTAGTGTCCAGAGATGTGCCAGTTAGGTGGATCCAGAGGAAGTTCACAAGAATGCTTCCCCGAAAAAAGAGCTATGAGGGATGGTTGAGGTCTCTGGGTTTGTACTCATTGGAGTTTAGAAGGATGAGGGGTGGATCTTATTAAAACTTACAGGAATTAAGGGTTATGGCGAGCAGGCGGGTAAGTAAAGATGAGTCCACAAAAAGCTCAGCCATGATCTTATTGAACGAGACATCAGGCTCAGGGGCCCAAGCGGCTGACCCGTATTAAGTATGACGGTATTAAGAACAGATATTCCAGCAGTTTTCTGTTTTTGTCTCTCAAGATATTAACAGGTTTACCTCTTGCACAACATAGATTCAATCCGGACTCGTCTGTGTGGAGTTTGTACATTGTCCCCATGTCTACGTGGGTTCCTCCGGGTGCTCTGGTTTCCTCCCACATTCCAAAAGACGTGCCGGTTAGGGTGTGTTGGTTGTGCTAAATTCTCCCTCAGCGTAACCCGAACAGGTTCTGGCGTGTTCACGGTGCACTGCTATCTCACAGCGCCAGGTTCGATTCCTAGCTTTGGGTCACTGTCTGCGCAGGGTCTGCACATTCTTCCCGTTTCTGCACGGGTTTCCTCCAGGTGCTCTGGTTTCCTTCCAAAATCCAAAGGTGAGCAGGTTAGCTGGATCGGCAAGGATAATTGAATCCGCCAAGCGTCCAGGCCGTTAGTAGGATAAATTTGTGCGGTTACGGGAATAGAGCCTGGGTGGGATTGTTGTCAGTGCAGCTTCAATGGGCTGAATGGCCTCCTTCTGCACTATAAGAGTCTATGATTTTGTTGGAAGTATAAGGGAACAATTCATAAGGCCACTCTTAGAATACTGTATACAACTCTGGTCACCCTATTATAGAAAGGGTATTATTAAACTAGAAACAGTGCAGAAGAGATTTACTAGGATGTTACTGGGACTTGATGGTTTGAGTTATAAGGAGAGGCTGGATAGACTGGGATTGGATAGACTCAGTAGGATGCTAAGGAGTGATCTTATTGAGATCTATAAAATAATGAGGGGCACAGATCAGCTAGATATTCAATATCTTTTCCCAAAGGTTGGGGAGTGTAAAACTAGAGGGGACAGGTTTAAGGTCAGAGGGGAGAGATACAAAAGTGTCCACGGGGGGCAATTTTTTCACACCGAGGGTGGTGACTGACTGAGGTAGAGCACAGAACAGTACAGCACACCCAAGATGAAGCTATCCCACTCGCTATCATTCTGACGTGTTCCATGTCCCTATCCAATAGCCAGTAGTAGAGATGGGTACAATTTTGTCTTTTAAAAACCGATTATGAAGTTCCCAAGGGTAAGATGGATACAGAAGGATGTGGGATTAGCTTAGGGGTTAAAAACTGGGCGGCACGGACAAGTAGGGCCGAAGGGCCTGTTTCCCTACTGCAAACCTCTGCCGTTTGTGGCTTCTCCCTTCCAAATAAAGACTTAACGTTTCCACGGCTCCAGAATGCTGATTCACTTTACCAGGAATCGAGGAAGAATGCTCTTCCTCATTCCTCAGGCATTCAGAGGTGACGTGTTCCAATGCTGAGGTTTCGACTTCCTCCCCTGGGACCCTTCTTACATATTTTTACTGTTTTGCCACCCTTTTACCTTCCAGATCCCAACAACGAGCTCTAAGATTTCCACATCCCGATGGCAATAATTTTGTACACCTCGATCAATTAGTAAGACCACACTTGGAACACTGTGTACAGTCTGGTCGCCCCACCATTAGAAAGGGTATTATTAAATGAGAAACAGTGCAGAAAAGATTTACTAGGATGCTACCGGGACTTGATGATTTGAGTTACAAGGAGAGGCTGGATAGACTGGGTCGTTTTTCTCTGGAGCGTAGGAGGCTGAGGGGTGATCTTATAGGGGTCTATAAAATAATGAGGGGCACAGATCAGCGAGATAGTCCGGGTCCATAGGACTCTTAAATCGGCCTCGTAGGTAGATTTGTGTCTGGTGTACTGGCCTACATCGACTGAGTTTAGGAGTCGGGAGGTAACGCTGCAGCTTTATAAGACCCTAGCCAGACCTGACTTGGAATACTGTGCTCAGTTCTGGTCGCCTCATTACAAGAAAGATGTGGACACTTTTGAAAGGGTGCAGAGGAGATTTACAAGGATGATGCCTGGATTGGGTGGCATGCCTTATGAGGATCGGTTGAGGGAACTCAGTCTTTTCTCCCTGGAGAGACAAAGGACGAGAGGGTGACCTGATAAAGGTTTATAAGACGTTGAGAGGCATAGATCGGGTGGGATCTCAGGGGGCTTTTTCCCAGGGCTGAAATGGTCGTTACGAGAGGACACAGGTTTAAGGTGCTGGGGGGCAAGTACAGAGGAGGTGTCGGGGGTAATTTTTTTACTCAGAGCATGGTGGGTGCGTGGAAACGGCTGCTGTCAGTGGTGGTGGAGGCACGTGGGATTTAATAGGATTGAGGGTTATAAGTAGGTCTAGTAGGTAGGGATATGATCAGGGCAACTTGTGGGCCGAAGGGCCTGCTTGCGCTGTAGTTTTTTTTCCCAAAGTTCTTCTATGTTTCTATGATCAGACCCTTCTGTTCCTCAACCTTCTCTGCTGTAACCCAGTCTCTCCTCAGAGCTGAAATGCTCCAGTCCTCTGCACCCTCTCCAATCCAATAGACCAGAGATACACTACGCAGTGGCCTGGGTGCTTTATACAGCTCCATCGTCACCCCCCCACAGATTTTACACTTACACGGTGGGCGGCACAGTGGGTTAGCACTGCTGCCCTCACAGCACCAGGGACTCGGTTCAATCCCCTGCTTGAATCACTCTTTGATTTGATTTATTTGATACTAACGCACAGCGAGAAGTGTTGTTTCTTGCTCACCATACAGACAAAGCATACCGTTCACAGAGAAGGAGAGAGTGCGGAATGTAGTGTTACAGTCACAGCTCGGGTGCAGAGAAAGATCAACCTAATGCGAGGTGGGTCCATTCAAAAGTCTGACAGCAGCAGGGAAGAAGCTGTTCTTGAGTCGGGTCGGTTCGGGACCTCAGACTTTTGTATCTTTTCCCTGACGGAAGAAGGTGGAAGAGAGAATGTCCAGGGTGCGTGGGGGGTCCTTAATGATGCCGGCTGCTTTTCCCCGAGGCAGCGGGAAGTGTAGACAGAGTCGACGGATGGGAGGCTGCTTTGCAGTACGAGGAAATTGCATGTTATCTCCCGTGTCTGTGTGGGTTTCCTCTGGGTGCTCCGGTTTCCTCCCACAGTCTGAAAAACGTGCTGGCCAGGGGTGTATTGGCACAAACAGGTGCCAAAGTGTGGCAACTAAGGGAATTTCACAGTAACTTTATTGCAGTGTTAATGTAAGCCTCACTTCTGACTAATACATTAATAAATTCTAAAACACTTATTTTAGTTACCGTTTTGGTTAATAAAGGCAAGACTGTCATATGTGACTCTCTAACCCCAAAGAGTTGAGAGGGTTATGGTGAGCGGGCAGGTAAGTGGTGCTGAGTCCACAAAAAGATCAGCCACGATCTTATTGAACGTCTTGTTGAAGTTGTACAAGACATTGGTAAGGCCACACTCGGAATACTGTGTACAGTTCTGGTCACCCTATTATAGAAAAGGATATTATTAAACTGGAAAGAGTGCGGAAAAGATTTACTAGGAGCAACCGGGACTTGATGGTTTGAGTTATAAGGAGAGGCTGGATAGTCTGGGACTTTTTTCTCTGCTGGTAGGAGGCTGAGGGGTGATCTTATAGAGATCTATAAAATAATGAGGGGCACAGATCAGCGAGATAGTCAATATCTTTTCCCCCAAAGGTAGGGGAGCCTAAAACTAGAGATTTAAGGTGAGAGGGGAGAGATACAAAAGGGAGCAGAGGGGCAATTTTTTCACTCAGAGGGTGGTGTGTGTCTGAGTATTAACTCTTTAAAGAACACAACCTTTAAGATAAAAACAGAAATCGTTCCGGAACCTTCTTCAGCCTTGAAGATGAACCATGTTATGAGATGTATGACCAGTCACGTCCCCATCTGCCGGGATTGAGAATTGAACTTGCAATCTCAGCATTATTAACTAAATAACAGAATTCGAGTCTGCAGCAGCTAATGAGCTGGGCTAGTTTTGATTCCCATAAACCCTGCAGAATGCAATGCCATGCCAGATTTAAATATGGTTACATTTATATCCTTTTAAAAGTACTCGGTAGACCAATTCCACAAACCATTACGTCGCACAAGCAGGAAGGAAGATTGACCGCTAAAACTCACCAGGTCAGCAGTCCCAGTAACAGTACTTAGGCAGTGCCGCACTGTCAGAAGGTCAGTGCTGAGGGAGCCCTGCACTGTGGGAGAGTCAGTGCTGAGGGAGCACCGAACTGTGGGAGAATCAGTGCTGAGGGAGCGCCGCACTGTGGGAGAATCAGTGCTGAGGGAGCGCCGCACTGTGGGAGGGTCAGTGCTGAGGGAGCGCCGCACTGTGGGAGGGTCAGTGCTGAGGGAGGGAGCGCCGCACTGTGGGAGGGCAGTGCTGAGGGAGCGCCGCACTGTGGGTCAGTGCTGAGGGAGTGCCGCACTGCAGGAGGGTCGGTGCTAAGGGAGCGCCGCACTGTGTGAGGGTCGGTGCTGAGGGAGCGCGCACTGCAGGAGGGTCAGTGCTGAGGGAGCGCTGAACTGTGGGAGAATCAGTGCTGAGGGAGTGCCGCACTGCAGGAGGGTCGGTGCTAAGGGAGCGCCGCACTGTGGAGAAATCAGTGCTGAGGGAGCGCCGCACTGTGGGAGGGTCGGTGCTGAGGGAGCGCCACACTGTGGGAGGGTCAGTGCTGAGGGAGCGCCGAACTGTGGGAGGATCGGTGCTGAGGGAGCGCCGAACTGTGGGAGGATCGGTGCTGAGGGAGTGCTGAACTGTGGGAGGGTCAGTGCTGAGGGAGAACCGAACTGTGGGAGGGTCAGTGCTGAGGGAGCGCCGAACTGTGGGAGAATCAGTGCTGAGGGAGCGCCGAACTGTGGGAGGGTCAGTGCTGAGGGAGCGCCGCACTGCGGGAGGGTCGGTGCTGAGGGAGCGCTGCACTGTGGGAGGGTCAGTGCTGAGGGAGCGCCGCACTGTCTGTGGTTCAGCATTGAGGGATTCTTTCCCTCCAAACATAGAAGGTTCACGGGAAGATTGAATCGCGTCGTTCAGAATCAGGAAGGGTTTGGATAGAGTGAATAAGGGAATGTTTCCAGTGTCAGGGAGGTGGGGAACCAGAGGTGGAGAGAACAGAGATTGAAGAGAATCGAGGATAGAACCAGAGGGGGAGATGAGGAGAATGTTTTGAGTTGTTGTGATCTGGAAGGGCAGTGAAACAGATTCAATGGGAACTTTCAAAAGGTTGGGGGGGGGGTGGGGGGGGGGGTGAAGAGAAAATTTGCAGGGTTGTGGGGAAAAGAATGGGGGATTTGATTTGATTTATTATTATCACATGTATTGGGACGCAGTAAAAGGTATTGTTTCTTGCACACCATACAGACAAAGCATACCGTTCACAGAGAAGGAGAGAGTGCGGAATGTAGTGTTACAGTCACAGCTCGGGTGCAGAGAAAGATCAACCTAATGCGAGGTGGGTCCATTCAAAAGTCTGACAGCAGCAGGGAAGAAGCTGTTCTTGAGTCGGTCGGTACGGGACCTCAGACTTTTGTATCTTTTTCCTGATGGAAGAAGGCGGAAGAGAGAATGTCTGGGGTACGTGGAGGGTCCTTAAGACAGAGATGGGGGAGTAATTGGATAGGTCTTTCAAAGAGCTTGCACAGGAATGATGGGCTGAAAGACCCATCCTGGACTATATCAGTCTATGACTCAGTTTCATTTCTGTGTAATGGGAATCTGTCTTGCTACGTGCAGTCAGTTAATCACTCAGTTAATGGTAGGGCATTGGGGAGAGTTACAGAACAAAGACATCTAGGGGTACAGGTTCGTAACTCCTTGAAAGTGGAGTCACAGGTGGACAGAGTGGTGAAGAAGGCATATTTAGTTTCATCGGTCAGAACATTGAATACAGGAGTTGGGGCGTCTTGTCAAAGTTGTACAAGACATTGGTAAGGCCACACTTGGAATACTGTGTACAGTTCTGGTCATCCTATTATAGAAAGGATATTATTAAACTAGAAAGAGTGCAGAAATGATTTACTAGGATGCTTCCGGGACTTGGTGGTTGGAGTTATAAGGAGAGGCTGGATAGACTGGGACTTTTTTCTCTGGAGTGTAGGAGGCTGAGGGGTGATCTTATAGAGGTCTATAAAATAATGAGGGGCACAGATCAGCGAGATAGTCAATATCTTTTCCCCAAAGGTGGGGGGGTGTCTAAAACTAGAGGGTATAGGACAAAGAACAAAACAGCACGGAAACAGGCCCTTCAGCCCAACGAGCCCGTGCTGCCACCCCGATGGTTCCCATCTCTACCCGCGATCCCTGTCCTTGTTTATAGATCTATGGATTAAAAACCAAATTTGAGACAATTTAGGGAGAATTTGTTTTGCCAATTAGCCTAAGAGCACATCTTTGGGATGTGGGAGGAAACCGGAGCACCGGAGAAAACCCACACAAGCACGGGGAGAATGTGCAAACTCCCACAGACACAGGCCCAAATCCATGTATCTGCACAGCACAGCGATAGTCACTGAGCTGTCATGTTGCCCATCAAATGGTCCAGATCAAGCGTACACTAATGACATGAAGCACTAGGATACTCTCGAAAAAATCCAAGAGCAGCCCTCTCATGACCCATCGCGTGTATGCCCCTTGTTAGACAACAAAGTGGACCAAAGCCCCTGTAGGATAAAAACAAGTACATCAAAATCATCATCTATTTACACACTTCCCAGGGACTCCCAAGGCTCATGATCCCTATTTTAGATCAGTTTTCTATACCCCTCCATTCCCATTCTGTTCACGTGCCCATCTAAATATTTCTTAACTCCAGAGTGCCTGCCTCCACCACTTTACTTGGCAGCGCATTCCATACCCCCACCACCCTCTGTGTGAAAAAACTCCCTCTAGCATCCAAATTATACCTTACCCCCTTCACCCTAAGCCCGTGACCCCTCGTGCTATTCGAGTCCATCCTAGGAAAAAGCTTAACCCTGTTTACTCTATCTATACCCCTCATAATCTTGTACACCTCTATTAGATCTCTTCTAAAGTCTACATCTTTCTAAGGAAAACAACCCCAATTTCCCTAACCTCTCCTCCTAACTCAGACCTTCCATACCAGGCAGCATCCTGGTAAATCTCCTCTGCACTCTCTCCAGAGTCTCCACGTCCTTCCGGTAGTAAGGCGACCAGAACTGGACGCAGTATTCCAAATGAGGTCTAACCAACGTTTTATACAACTGCAACATTAAACGCCAGCTCTTGTGCTCTATACCCCTCCCTATAAAGGTTAGCATACTATATGCTTTCTTCACAACCTTCTCCACTTGCTCTGCCACCTTCAGAGACTTGTTCACCTGCACCCCCAGGTCCCTCTGCGTTTCTATACTCTTAATAGGTCTACCCTTTATCATATACCTCCCCGCTACATTCTTTCTCCCGAAATGCATCACCTCACATTTATCAGGATTGAATTCCATCTGCCACCTGTCTGGCCAAGCTACCAGCCTATTTATGTCCTGCTACATCGCCTGACAATGCTCCTCACTATCCGCAAGTCCAGCCATCTTTGTATCGTCTGCAAACTTGCTGATCACTCCACTTACTCCTTCTTCCAAGTCATTTATATATATTACAAATAGAAGAGGTCCCAGTACCGAGCCCTGCGGCACACCACTAGTGACCGACCTCCAGCTAGAGAAACACCCTTCCACTATTACTCTCTGTGTCCTATTACTAAGCCAGTTACTTATCCATCTAGCTACCTGTCCTTGTATCTCATGAGCCTTGACCTTCTCAACTAACCTCCCATGAAGGACGTTGTCAAACGCCTTCTGAAATCCACATAGACGACATCAACGTCTCGCCCTTCGTCGACTGTTTTCATCACCTCCTCAAAAAATTCTACTAGATTTGTAAGGCACGACCTCCCCTTAACAAAGGGTTTAAGGTGGGAAGAAAGAGAGATACAGAAGGTCCAGAGGGGCATTTTATTTCACACAGAGGGTGGTGAGTGTCTGGAACAAGCTGCCAGAGGTAGTAGTACAGATGGGTACAATTTTGTCTTTTAAAAACTGTTTACATGGGTACGATGGGTATAGAGAGATATGGGCCAAAGGTGGGCAAGTGGGATTAGTTTAGGGGGTTTGAAAAAAACGGGGTGGACAAGTTAGGCTGAAGGGCCTGTTTCCATGGTGTAAACTTCTATGACTCTATGACACTGGGCAGGTTTGAAATACAGGATGGTGTGAAGGAAGACAGAGTTCTCTGAATCTCGGTTAAAGAACCTTCAAACAATTCATCTCTGCTGGAATAAATTACAGAGGTGAATCATCTGCTGGGAGGAATGGATTTGTGGAATCATACGGATTCGCGATCTTAGCGCTGGCACCTGTCTCCACAGACCCTGCCCGACCCGCTGAGCCCTCCCACTCCGTGTTTCTGGAATATTTGTCCAGGTTTTCCTGCAGAAACGAGAGATTAAACGGGCAAATATCGGAATACCGCTCCAGAAATAAAGCATAGAAATTGTCAGATTCTTGGTTGCAGGTCGTGGGAGTGAGTCAGAGCCAATGGGACAATGTTCCGAAGTGGAACGCTCACACAATCTGAAGCAGGTTGACTATTTTGGGATGTGTGAGTTTGAGATGGAGCTGACAAGGGCAGGTATCTGTATAAAATTATAGGAATTCGCCTGATGTACATAATGAGTCCTCTTTCACCGATTCTGTGCTGCCATGGCAACAACTGCATTTAATATGCCAGCCGCAACTCTCTCCTCTCTCTGTCTCCCCTCTCTCTCTCTCTCTCTGTCCCCCTTCCCTCTCTCTCTGTCTCCCCGCTCTCTCTCTCTCTCTGTGTCTCTCTCCCCTTCCCTCTCTCTCTGTCTCCCCTCTCTCTCTCTGTCTCCCCCTCTCTCCTCTCCCCCTTCCCCCTCTCTCTGTGACCCCCCCCCCCGTAACCTTCCCCACTCTGTCTCCCCCCCACCCTCTTTCTGTCTCAGTCTCCCCTCCTCTCTCTCCGTTCCCCTCCCGTTTCTCTGTGTCTTTTCCTCTCTCTCTGTCTCTCCCCCTCTCTATTTCCCCCCAACTCTGTGTCTCCCTTCTCTCTCTGTGTCTCTCCCCTCTGTCTCTTTCTCCTCCTGTTTTCCTCTGTGCTCCCCCCTCCATCTACCCCCTGTATCTCTCCCCTCTTCTCTTCCTCCCCCTTTCTGTCTCCTCCTCTCTCTCTGTGTTTGCCCCCCCCATCTCCTTCCTCTCTGTCCCCATTGATTCCCCTCTGTATCTCCCCCCTCTCTGTCTCCCCCTGTCTCCTCCTCTCTCTCTGTGCCTCTCCCATCTCCCTCTTCTCTGTCTCCCCCGTCTCTGTGTCCCCCTGTTGCTCCACCCTCCTCTCTCTCTCTTTGTCTTCCCCTTTCTCTGTCCCCCTCTCGCTCTGTCTGCCCCAGTATCTCCCACTATCTCTGTCTCCCCCCTCTCCGTCACTCCCTCTCTGTCTGTACGTCTCTTGCTCTGTCACTCCCTCTCGCACACTCTATCCATCGCTATATTTCACTCTTATTCTCTCACCCTCTACTTCTGCCTTTCTCCCTTCTTCTCTCCCTCCCTCTCATTTTCTCTCCCCTACACACTTTCTCTCTCACTCACCTCTGCTTCCTCACTCCCTTCCCCCCCCCCCCACTCTCAGAGAGAGAGAGAGGGGAAGACAAAAAGAGGGCAAGGTGGAGAGACAGGGGGGACACAGAGAGTGGGGAGCCAGAGAAGAGGGAGATGGGGGAGGCACAGAGAGAGGAGGAGGCAGAAAGGGGGAGACAGAGAGATGGAGATGGGGAAGGAGAGAGGGGGAGACAGAGAAGAGAGGATTGAAAAGACAAACAGGGAGAGGACGTAGATGGAGGGAAACAAGTAGAGGGCTGAGTGGAGGGAAGAGGAGGGTTAGAGGATGGAGGCAAGAGGGTTTAACGAAGGGGGGAGAATTTTGAAGGAGGGAGGAGGGTGAGAAGGTTGAGGGAGAGATTCAGGGGAGAATGAGGGAGAAGGAGAATGAGGGGGTCGAGAGAGAGGAGGAGGGTTTCGAGGGAGGGAGGGGGGGTTCGAGGGGAGGGGAGGGGGGGTTCGAGGGAGGGGAGGGGGGGGGGTCGAGGGAGGGGAGAGAGGGAGGGGGTTCGAGGAGGGGGGAGGGGGTTCGAGGGAGGGGAGGGGAAGGGGGTTTCGGAGGGGAGGGGGGGGTTCAAGAGAGGGGAGGGGGGTTCCAAGAGAGAGGGAAGGGGGGTTCGAGGAAGAGGAGGAGTTTGAAGGGAAGGGGAGGAGTTGAGGGAGAGGAAGGGGTTTGAGGGAAAGGAGGGGAGTTTGCAGGAGAGGAGGGGGTATTGGGAGGGGGTGAGGGAGAATTTGAGGGGGCAAAAGGATGAAGGTCCCTCACTGCCACAATTCCTGAAGAGGAGGAGGGTTTGAGAGAATAAGGGGTTCTGGGAGTTGAGGGAGTGAGGGGCTTTGAGGGGATTGAGGGAGCGCGAGAAGGTTTGAGGGAGCGTGAGGAGTTTTTGAGGGTGTGAGAGGGGTTTCTGAGTGTTCAGGGAGTATTGAGGGAGTATGAAGGAGTGTGAGGGAGTTTGATGGATGTGATCAGGTTTTGAGGGAGTGTCAGGGGGCTTTGAGGGAGCGTCAAGGGCTTTGAGGGACTGTTAAGGCTTTGAGGGAAAGAGGGGGTTTTGAGAGAGTGTTAGGGGTTTTGAGGGGGTGTGAGATGGGTTTTGAGGGAATGTGAGGGGGTTTTGAGGAATTGGGAGGGTATGACATAAGGAGTGGCTGTTTGAGATGATGGGGTGTGAGGCCTGTGAGGGTTTTGAGATGAGGGATGGAGGGTGAGGGAGTTTAGACGTGTTTGAAGGGTTGAGGGATGAGGGATGAACAGTTTACGGTGATGGTGTGAGGAGTTTTGAGGTTGTGAGGGATGGGGATTTGAGATGAGGGATTTGAGGAGTGAAGATTTTGAGGGGGTTTAGAAAGAGGTGAGGGTTTGAGTATTTCCTCTGCCACAGTTTTAGATGAGGAATGGGGAGGATGGTTGAGGTGAGGTTTTTGAGGGGGTTGAGAGTTGAGGAGGGGTTTGAGGTGAGGGATGGGGAGTTTTGAGGGGGTTGAAGAGGGGTTGAGGTTAGGGGTGAGGGGAGGGTTTGAGGTGATGGGATGTGGGTTTGGCGGGTTGAGAATGTGAGGATTGAGGAGGGGTTGAGGTGAGGCTTTTGAGAGCATGAGAGTTGGAGTATTTGAGGTGAGAGACGGGGAGTTGAAGGTGAGAGGGTTGAGGAGGATTTGAGGTGATGGGCTTGAGTGGATGGTGGTTTTGAAGGGTTGAGGTTGTGAGGTGAGGGATGGGGAGTCTTGAGGGTAAGTGTTGAGAACATAAGGAATAGGGAACAGGAGTTGGGCCATCCAGCCCCTCGAGCCTGTCCCGCCATTCAATAAGATCATGGCTGATCTGAAGTGGTTCAATTCCACTTACCCACCTGCCCCCCTCAATTGCCTTATTGATCAGAAATCTATCTATCTGTGACTTAAACACATTTAACAAGGTAGGCTTCAATGATTGCTTCAATGGGCAGAGAATTCCAGAGATTCTCCACCCTCTGGGCGAACTCTGGTCTAAATTCAACTCAATTCTGTTCTAAATTAAATCCCCCCTCATTTTGAGGCTGTGCCCTCTCGTTCTTGTCTCCTTTCAAAGTGGAAAGAATCTCTCTCCTCTATCCTATCTATCTCCTTCACTATTTCCCAGGGCTGAAATGGTCCCTACGAGAGGACAGAGGTTTAAGATGCTGAGGAGGGGGAGCAAGTACAGAGGAGATGTTAGAGGTAACTTTTTCACTCAGAGGGTGGTGAGTGAATGGAATCGGCTGCCATCAGTGGTGGTAGAGGCAAACTCGCTGGGGTCTTTTCAGAGACTTCTGGATGAGTACATGGGATGTAATGGGATTGGGAGTTACAGATAGGTCTATGGCCTGGTAAGTATAGGTATGATCGGCACAACTTGTGGGCCGAAGGGACTGTTTGTGCTGTAGTGTTCTATGTTCTATTATTTTATAAGTCTCTATAAGATACCCCGTCAGCCTTCTAAACTCCAGCAGTCCAATCTACTCAATCTCTCCTCATAAGCTAACCCCCTCATCTCTGGTATCAGCCTGGGGAACTTTCTCTGTACTCCCCCCCAGGCCAATATATCCTTACACAAATGCGGCGACCAAAACTGCACACAGTACTCCAGCTGCGGCCTCACCAGTGCCTTGTACAGTTGCAGTAAGACCTCCCTGCTTTTATATTCCATCCCCCTCACGATAAAGGCCAACATCCCATTCACCTTCCCGATCACCTGCTGCATCTGCAGACTGGGATTTTGCGATTCGTGCACAAGGACGCCCAGATCCCTCTGCACAGTAACATGTTGTAATTTATCACCATTTAAATAACAGTCCATTTTACCAGTATTCCTTCCAAAGTGGATAACCTCACACTTGCAACGTTGTACTCCATCTGCCAGATCCTGGGGATGGGTTTGAAGTGAGGGGTTGAAGGGGTTTTGAGGAGTTGAGGCGAGGGTGGTGAGGGTTGAAGAGGGGTCGAGGGATTGGGATTTTGAGGGGTAGGGGATTGAGGTGAGGGTTTTGAAGGATTGGGTTTTTGAGGGGTTGAGGAGGGGTTGAGATGATGGGGGTTGAAGGATTGGGTTTTTGAGGGGTGGGGGGGTTTGAGGTGAGGGTTTTGAGGGGTTGAAGTGATGAGGTTGAGGGATTGGGTTTTTGAAGGGTTGAGGTGAGGGGTTGAGGTGAAGGTATTTGATGGTGTGAGGGTTGAGGGGGTTGAGGTGAAGGTTTTGAAGGGTTGAGGTGATGGGATTTAGGGATTGGGTTTTTGAAGGGTCGAGGTGAGGGTGTTGATGGTGTGAGGGTTGAGGGGTTGAGGTGGGGGTTTTGAGGGGTTGAGGTGAGGGTGTTGATGGTGTGAATGTTGAGGGGTTGAGGTGAGGGTTTTGAGGGGTTGAGGTGAGGGGTTGTGAGGGGGGTTTGAGTGAGGGTTGTTTGAGGGTTGATCGGTGGGGGGTTTGAGGGGTTTGAGGGTGAAGGGTTTTGAGGGGTTTGAGGTGAGGGGTGTTGATGGTGGTGAGTATTGAGGGGTTGAAGTGGAGGTTTTTGTGAGGAAGGGGTTGAGTGAGGGTTTTTGAGGGGTTGAGGTGAGGGTTGTTGATGGGTGGTGAGGGGGGGGTGGAAGGAGGTTGACGTGGGGTTTTGGAAGGGGTTAGGTGAGAGTGTTTTTGATGGTGTGAGGGTTTGAGGGGTTGAGGTGAGGGTTTAGGGGTTGAGGGAGGGTGTTGAAGGTGTTGAGGTGAAGGGTGTTTGAGAGGTTGAGGTGAGGGTTTGAGGGGTTTGAGGTGAGGTTTTGAGGGGTTGAGGTGAGGGTATTGATGGTGTGAGGGGTTGAGGTGAGGATGTTGATGGTGTGAGGGTTGAGGAGGGGGTTGAGGTGAGGATGTTGATGGTGTGAGGGTTGAGGAGGGGGTTGAGGTGAGGATGTTGATGGTGTGAGGG